>PVIU01018115.1:0-38971 GCA_004026605.1 Ondatra zibethicus
TAAGAGCTAGCTAGGAATATGCCTGAGCCATTGGCCAAACATTGTTGTAATTAATATACTCGGGTCTGGGTGGCCAGGAAACGAAAGCACAGTCTCCATTTATACCACATGATCATCCCATTGGATGCAGAAAAGAACTTTTTTTAAAAATTCTAACAGTCCTTCATGATAAAAGTCCCGTAGATATTAAAGGCACAAGGGACAGACCTCAACATAATAAAGGCTATTTACAGAAAGCATCTTCAACAAATGGTACTGGGCAAAACTGGATGGTTTTGCAATAACAAATAACAATAAAATGACTCCTAATGACACTGTGATATTCTCATAGATCAGTGCCTTGCTCAGCCATCATCAGAGAAGCTTCCTCCTGCTGTAGATGGGAACAAACTCAGAGACCACAGCTGGACATTATGCAAGGGATGATTGGAACACTCAGCTCTAAATGGGATGTCTCCATCAAATACCTCCTCTCAAGACTCAGGGAATGCTGGGAATAGGAGGCAGAAAGAGTGTAAGAGCCAGAGGGATGAAGGACACTAGGAGAACAAGGCCATCTAAATCAACAGGGTCAATGCACATATGATCTCACAGAGACTGAGGCAGCCCACACAGGACCTGCACAGGCCTGCCCCAGAGGAGTCCTAGAGCAGAAAAGAGGTGGGCATGTGCCCCATATCTAACCCACAAGTTATCTCCAGTTGGCAACCACTTACAATGAAAATTTTTTTCCTCCAAAGGAGTCCCACTGGGGAAACAAACTACTCTTAAAGGAAGGTTGCAAGCCCAGAAGTAGATGGCCAAGAGGAGCTGAATTCAACAGCATCACTGGAGGTTCTTTTTTTCATAATTTCCTGTCCAGGCTTTTTATTTTTTTTAATTTCATTTATATATTTTTCATTTTTTTTACCTTCATGTGTATATCATGGCCCCAAGTTTAGTGTTTCTATGGGATCCCTGAGTGTGTGGAAGAGTGGGTCTCTGCATCCACACCTGCTTCACCTGCCTTTTCTTGAGCTCTTTTCCTTCTGTCTGTTTGTTTTTTTCCTGTTCTGGTGTATTGGGGTTTTTTCCCTTATTTTATTGTATTTTATTATTATCCCTTAGAAGTCTGTTTGTTTTCTAAATGAGGTGGATCTTGATGGGGGAAGGTGAAGAGGGAGTGAGAGGAACAGACAGAAACCATAATCAGGATATATTATGTTAAGGAAAAAAAACTATTTTCAAAAGAAGGGGACAAAAAGAAACTTGAAGCCCTTCATAGACCACAGTTCAGAGACATCCACAGAACTCTCCTCACCATGAATTTCTTCTTCTGCTTCCAGTGTAGTTTTCTGGTATCAGAAGCCAAGAGACACTTCTTCAGGAAATGACACAAAATGGCTTGGTCTGTCTTCTGCTGTGGCAGCATTGGGTGTGGGTTAACCAACCCCAGAAGCTCACAGTTCTCAATGAGGCTTAGATTTTTGTGTACTTCAGTCAACAGCTTTCGATAAAAATTCAAGAACAAATTATTTGTATGAAAGAGTCTAATCAAGAGACATAAGGGCTAGCATTTGGAATTGTGAAAATATTTGGTGTTGGGTTTAAATTTTATCACTGGTGGCCACCTCCAGAAATCAAATCTAACTCTGAAGAAGTTCACACAGTTCTGGCTTCCACTCAATACATATTTAGCAAGTATCTATAAAACAGTGTCATTCCTACATCTGGAAGTGCAATAGTCAAGGAGACAGATACTTCTGCCCTCAGAGACTCAGCACTCTAACCACTGTGGCAAGTGCAGTACAAGCTGCATGGTTTAAAATTCATTCACACTAAGTAGAGACAAGAGGTGGAAAAATTCAGAGTTAACTTTGAGTTCAACAGATTTTTTGGCTCTTGGTGAACTGTACTTTGGGGACTAAGGTTCTAGAAAATGCAATAGCTCAAACCATTCTGAGTTTGGAGTTCTTGTGTCACAGAGCACACAAGGTAAGCTGTAGAAAGAAGTTTATTGTAGATTCACAGGTGGGAGCATGAGAGAAAGGGAGAAGGCAGCGCTCTTGTGCAGCAGGAAGCAACCAAGGATACTGATTACCAAGGATACTGGCTGCAGGTCCGCTGCTGTTCCTGCGAGTGTTCAGACACCTCATGGCAGGACCTAGGATGAAACATGGGAGGAGGGTGGCCTTGTCAGTGCCAATGGCCTGACCATAGGCGTCCAGGTGTCTCCTCTCTGCTTTAACCACATCTTTATGTATGTCTTCCAGGCAGCGTAAGAGGTGACATGAAACCAGGAGCCGATACTCTCTTCTGGCATCCTGGCCTCTAGCAAGAATAGTATCAGAACTGCCCCCACCTGGCCAGTTTCTGTGTCCTATTCTCAACAGGACAGTGAGAAGAAAAATTCCAGGGAGCTGTTGAAGGCAGCGGCTTCTCTAAAGACATGATGTCTCTCAACAGACCTTAGAGAATAGGAGGTGAGACACATGCAAGCTGAAAGGAGGGGGTCCCAGAGGGAAACGAAGGGCCATGAAAGCCCTCTGAATCAGATGAGTGAGCCTGGGGAGTCCTGGAAAAGCATTATGACTCAGCAAAAGAGGTCAAGGAAAGTACAGAAGTGAGACAAAATGTAAAAAGCTAGATCATTTGGGTTTCTTTATCCCTACAAAGGTGGTAAAATAGTAAACTTAACTTTAAAAAAATAACCCTAATGGTGCTGCATTCATTATGCTGGTCTATGGATTGCCCCGCCTGGTATTTATTACCAGAGCATCTGGAAGTCCAGTCTTCCTTCTTTTCTTCTGACAGCTTGTTCCTCCTCTTTCTTTCCCTCCTGCTTCCTATTGGCTTCCAGATTCCCATCTTAATCCTGTGCACCTTCATCTCTCCACCCTTCCCAGAGCAAAGCCCTCTTCTATGGAGCAGTCAATGGCTCATACTACAGGGCGAATACTCTCCTTTTACATTCCAATGGGAGGACATGGCCTTGCAATGGCTCATTAGATCCTCAAAACACCCCACCAAAGTAGGACAGAGGGTTCTCTTCTTACAGAAGAAGTCACCCTCCACAACCAAGTGACCTAGCTAGATCAGTGCGGCTGAGCTATGGGGGAACAGCGGAGCTCAAGTACCTTGGGTCCATTTTAGGCTGGCTCCTGAGTGACTGTCACAACTGAGTTACAAACACCAGCCTTAGCAAGAAGAAAGGGACACAACCTAGACCAGACACCACCAACAGGAAGCCTGGGCCACAGCAGACCAGCAGCTGTGTGCTCTCCTGGTCCCTGCTCCCTGGTCATGCTGAGGCCTCTGAGGGTTAAATTTAATCAAGAGAACAAGGAAAATGCAGTAGAAAAGCACCACACAGCATAACCCTCGGGGGCAGTGTCCTTACTAATTCCCTAGAATATCATTTCTCCTGATCTTGAGCGTCCCCCTGACTGGCATACAGCTGAGCTCAGCAAAAGTCAGGGAAAGAGAAAAACAAAGGCTATGAAATAGGCTCTGGCCCAGGAGAGCACTAACTCCGGGGCCAAGCTTGGCTCTGGGCCAAGGAAGTCAAGAAAGGGTTTGCCAACACTGAGGTGTTTCCTCCAGAGAAGAATAACCTTTAATTCAAGTGTATCTTTTTTCATCTCTAAAAGAGCCCGTTTATAGGAAGGAAGCAGACAATCACACGGCCTTTATTTTTTTCTGCTGTTATCATTCATTACACAAATGAGTGCTGAGAGGTAGTAAAGCAGGGGAACCTGCTGAGGGGGACCACTCGGGCCTAAGAAGGTAGACCCAGTACTGTAGAGAGTCCCACCCTGACCCTCTGCGGTATACTGGTCCCACTCACCAAGGACTCTGAAAGCCCATGTGGCCAAGGAAACACAACTACCCAACAGTACACCCAACACACTCTGTCACAAAATTAAGTCATCACCCGGAGAACTTCATCCCTAGTGTTCATACGACAGAATGGCTGGAGTGTTGAGGAGCTCAGAGGTACGGGGGAAGGCCAAGCCAGACCCTTGGATGGTGAATGCAGTTGGGTAGAAAGAGAATGCTGTGGGTTAAGACTTCCATCTTCAGAGTCACTTGAGTCTGACGGATCTGACTGGTGGAACTCCTGAAGAGAGGATGTGAATCCGGTCTTCTCCCATTGCTGAGCACATCCAGCAGGCCTGCGTTATCACTTTCTCTTGAAGCACACCCGTGTTGATCCTGCTCTCCTTTCACATCATACCACCATGTTCATCTCATTGCACCATATTAATCATAACCCATGTGCTATGTGTTTGGATCTTATTTGTTCCCAGAAACCCAAGCAAGGCTGGAGAGATGGCTCAGTGGTTGATGGTAGACTCTTCACTTCCCAAAAATTTGGATGACGGAAGCTTGCTCTTGCATGTGGTGCTATTGGGAGGCTATGAAAACTTAAAGAAATGGGACGTATTAAACAGGTCTCTCGAAGTTAGTAAGCATGCCTTTGAAGGGGTCAGTGGGGCCCCACTTCCTTGTTCTCTTTTGTTCCCCAGCCAGAGGGTGAGTGGTTTCTACTGTGCTGCCACTGTGTGTGCTGCCCTGTCACAGACCCAGAGCAGCAGGGCCAACCATACATGCTCTGCAACCTTCATGATTGTGACCCCAAACAAAATGCTCTCTTGATAACATTTTGGGTGTTCTGATAGAGTAAAAAGAGGTGACTAAGACTCCAGTGCTGCTGGCTCAGCCACCATCTCCTTCTCCGTTCCTGCGCCTCCCCGGTGTCTTCAGCATCTTCCAGCCAGACTTAGCTCCAGCCTCCTACTGCCAGAGCCTTACACTTCCATACACTTTGGTATCCTGTGACCAATTCCTGCTCTTGAAGTTTCTAGAAACAATCCTCTCCCTTCTGAAGTGTTTGCCTCCAGAAACACTCCCCAAATCTGTTCATTCGGCCACCTTTTCAGGCTTCTCTCCTCAGCCCGACATGTTTCCAGCTGTCAAACCTTTGTGCACCATGCTCCCTGCCTAGAAGTCTCTTCCTGCATTTGTGTGCTCGGCACAACTCCTGCTCTGTGCAAACGCAGCTGAAGCCTCACCTCTCATTCAAGGTGCAACAGCTAGGCACCTACTAGAAAGGAGCCATGTTACAAAGCTTAGTCAATGCCCAGATGTGAGCCAACCGAGGACGGCACCGATGAACACAGCAAACTGACTTAGAAAATCCCAGGATGCCTAAACACCATGCAAAAAACAGAAAAAAAAAACTATAAGTAATTGAGGAAAGCTGGGAGCTTGAATGGTGGCTCCCGCAAGGGAAGAGTACACCAACTGATTGCCCAGTGCCCAACAGTCAGGCCTGAAAACATATATACAAGTAACATTATATGAACTTAACAGGTTATATTTAGGGTGTGTGTGTGCCTGTGTGCACTCAAGCATACAAGCAAGATATGATCATTCTGTCTGATTTCTTCTATTGACTACTTGAAACAACACCTTCTTGGGACTGGAGATATGTCTCACCAGTTAAGAGTATGTACTGCTCTTGTAGGGAACCCAAGTTCAGTTCCCAGCACCCACATCCGATGACTCAGAACTGCCTATAACTCCAGTTCCAGAGGGATCTGATGCCTCTGGCTTCTGAGGCATCGGGAATCACATGCACATACCCATACGCAGATACACAAATATACTCATAATTTAAAATAATAAAAATAAATTCTGAAGAGAAGTTTATCTTAAACATTGGAATGCGTATCAGTTCAGAGCTGGCTTTTTGTCTACTGCTACTCTATGACTTACACCTGGATGTCAGGCACTGTTCCAGTAATTCTACAACACAAGAATTTTGGTGCTATCCAATTATATATATTCAAGAACTGAAGTTTTTAATAAATTCTCCAAGATGGCATGGTGAATAATTGGTCACTAAGGGTGTAACAGGCTTGCCATTGTTGTGACGGATGCTCGAGAGAAGTGACATAGAGGAAAATATTTCATTTTTGCTCATAATCAGTGGTTGCACTGCTGTGGACATTGGTGAGGCAGAATGCAATCTGGCAGCAGCATGTGGTAGAGAAGCCTCCTCACCTCAAGGCAGCCAGGAAGGAAAGAGGAACAGGGGTTGACCAGGGTCAAATTATTGACAGTGAAAAGCACCTCTTCTACGACCTCTTCTCTCTAATGAGGCCTCACCTCCCAAAGTTTCCACCTACTCCCAATAACGCTAACTATGTATCTACTAATGAGTTAATTTATAGGTCAGGTCAGAGCCCCAATGATCAATAACTTCTCAGTTATTGAATCCACCATATGAAGAACCAAATTTTCAATACATGATCTTTGATAACTACTTTGTCTGCACACCATAACAATGGGATTCGTCATTCTCTCATTCCTTCCTTCCTTCATACTTATGAGCTCACAGTGTGTATAGATGCTGTGCAAGTCTCTGTGGACATAGACACGATAGGTAAAGCAGCTGTCATCCCAAGATGCATTCTGGTGGCAATGACAAGTAGTCACAAAAATGGACACGTAACAGTCTGTCAATAAATGGATGGCTAAGTATTATCAAGGGGTGTGGGAAGAGGTAGAGGGAAGCGGTAGAGAGGGTAGCTAAGGATTTATCTGGTTGCAAGTACAATTTTCTCCAGACTCTCTACCGCCCCTATGGCATGCTTCAGAACTCTGTGTGGTAGCCAATCCTGGCCCCTCATTCTCCCACATGCTCCAGTTCTAGGTTTAGAAACCTTGCTGTGTCCACTGATTCTCAAATATTTTCTTCTAAGTTGTTGCAGAATTCACTTAATGCTTCTTACCTTTAAGAGAATGTAAAGGACACACATGTTTGTGACAGTGTCTTACCAAAGTAGAGGACCTATAAGGCAATTCGTGATGAATGCATGCTTCCCTAGCTGTGACCCTCAGAGGCTGCAGGTACGTGCAGGAGCATGCTCTTCCTGCATGATGGGGTTGAAAGGGATTAATGACCACTAGCCCATGCTCTCGTCCCTCCCTCAGCTCAGCTTTAAATTCTCCCTACCAGCATCCTCCAATACCTGAGACAATCATTTTCTATCACTACAATATAATAACTTAAAGAGGGACCAGTGAGAGAGTCCAACAGGTAAGTGCACTTGTCACCAAACTTAACAGTCAGAGTTCAATCCCTGGGACTGTAAGAAATAAATCATGATGGGCCATTTTCATTATGAAGTGAATCCCAGATACCAATAACCCCTGGGCCTCTGCCTCCCCTACCTAGCAGCTGGCACTGGCTGGCCCAGGTCCTTTATACATTATCTTAGCATTGGAAAATTATACTCTGCTTTGTGGCTAAAACCAATAACAACAACAACAAAAAAGGGTAAGGAATCTTCATCCCCAGGCAGATGGGAAGTCTTGGGTGAAGACTATGCTAGACACATGGTAAAGATTGTACCTCTCCAAAGAGCTCAGCCAATGGGGAACCAGGGTCAAGAAAATGCAGTCAAGAATGTATAAACGACTGTTTTGCTCCAAATCAGCATATCAGTCATTTTTACCTTTTGTCCAGGCAGATGCCTGACTTCTGCAAAGTCAAAAAATACAACTGTCTGCCAAAAATGCAACTGTCTTGCTTCTGCTACTCAGTCTCCAGCCTTATTGTGAAGTGAGAATCAGTGTTTTCCACAGGATGCTCACTGCACAAGGGGAGAATTAACTCTTCCAAGTTGTCCTCTAACCTCTGCTACAGTCACAAGTATACACACACACACACACACACACACACACACACTGCCTTTGTTGTTTCTTTTGCTGCAATGAAACACCATGACCAAAAGGCAAGTTGAGGAGGACAGGGTTTATTTGGCTCACACTTCAGCTCCGCTGTCCGTCGCTGAAGGAAGTCAGGATAGGAACTCAAAGAGGGCAGGATCCCGGACACAGGAGCTGATGCAGATGCCATGGAGGAGGGCTTGCTTCCCATGTCTTGCTCAGTTCAGCTTTTTATAGAACCCAGGACCAGCAGCCTAGGGAGAGAACCACCCATCATGGGCTGGGCCCTCCCCCATTTAACACTAAATGAGAAAATGCCTTACAGCTGGATCTCAAGGAGGCGTTTCCTCAGCTGGGGCTCCTTTCACTGATGACTCTAGCTTGTGTCAAGTTGAACACAAAACCACCTATTACACACACACACACACACACACACACACACACACACACATAAAAATGTAATATATAAGTTGAAGAGAAAACATATTCGACTTAAAATTTTGGAGTTTCCGTAACAAGACTAGGCGAGTCTACTCGTTGCATAGAAAACCACTTATAACATGAGCCATGGAGCATAAAGGCAGAGCAGGCAATGGGTACACACAGGCTGCTTTGGGGGCTTGCCTCCAGTGACCTAAGGCTCTCATGGACCCCATCTCCTAAAGGTGCTGCCCCTGTAGCACCTCCCTGCAAAGCAAACTCCTGAACCACACCCTGGGAATGAGGCCTTCGATGCAGACATAACATGCCATTAGCCAATCAGTCAGATACCTTGTGCTGCAGAGAACACAATATAATGTGCCCAAAGATCCAGCTTTAAGTTGAAAATTTCCTGGACTAACAACCTTGAAGAAGTCACTGGCCGCTTATGTAATTCAATTTCTGCAACTGTGAATCGGGACAACACCCTGCTGAGGAAGGATGTATGAGCCAGCGTGTGAGAAAGAATGCCTGAAAGTGCCTCTTTGTCAATACTGGTCCAGGGGAAATAGCAAAGATTACTTGGGAAGGTGTCAATCCATCTGATTTAATCAGCTAACCTCCTTGCACCCATGACTGCTTTTTTATCCTTGGAAAAATAGTACAGGCTGTCTGGTGCAGGAAGGAAGGCAGGTTCCAAGAGCCAGGCTGGAAATACAGAATCAGCACTTGTTGCGGTGTGCACGGAGTTTTGTGAGCACTTGAGAAGTAGCCTAAAGAAAGTGAAAGACCACTGAAGAGCAGGTTAGCTCAGGTCACCTGACTT
The DNA here is from genome assembly GCA_004026605.1 of Ondatra zibethicus. Lineage (NCBI taxonomy): Eukaryota > Metazoa > Chordata > Mammalia > Rodentia > Cricetidae > Ondatra > Ondatra zibethicus. The sequence continues at coordinate 8,966 of PVIU01018115.1, forward strand.
GGACCATTCCAGTGGAAATAAGGCATGCAAGTATAAGGCTAGCTTAGCATCCCAGGGTCCCAGCTGGCTTAGATGCACACACACACACTCCTCTCTTCCTACAGAGTACTTAGGAACCTGGGCTTCCACCCCCAATCACTCTGCACACACAACCCCCTCCAGACAAAAGTACCAATTACGCCTGCCTGTAATTCCCTAGCAAACCTTAGAAACACCCTTTCCTGAAGAAGCCTAGAAGTAAGGGTAGTCTGATACAGTCGAACAGGTTTGGGGTACATACTCAATACTCAATAAGGCAAACTGTGTCTCTATAAACCTTTAGGGGAAAGTCCTTACCATTTTAGAGTTACGTGTGACTGAGCATGCGCATAACTAAAATCAACTGTATCATGGAAACGGGCTTGAACAGTGGACAAAGGACTACATAGTCCAAGACCAACAAACAAAACTAAAAACCACCTGTGCTCTAGCAACCAGCTCGCCCTTTCCCAGGGCTCACAGAAGAAAGACCCAGGCAGGCGCCCGGCACCCCGGCGCTTCGTTCTTCCTGGGGGCCGCTTCCATCTCACAGTGTTTCTACTCTGTACTTCACTTCGCTTCTAGCTAACATCTTTTGCCACTCTGCATTTTGTGTGTACTTCTTCAGTTCTTTGAGCAAGAGGCCAAGAACCTGAAAACATCTGGTATAGAGACCACCACCAGCAACAGGGCAACTCCCAGGAGAAAGCCCGAGGTCAGCGCCAACCCCTGTTACAGTCAGCCCTGAGAGATCCACAGGCAGGCAACGCTATTGCCCGAGAGTGTGCATCTGTGAACTCTGTCTATCAACAGTGTGGGTATGGGGCAGCCTTTCAGTAATCCATAGGCAAAGTGGGGCTTTCTCTACTGATGCGACAAAGAGAAACAGCATGTGAGTAAGTGTAGTTTCTATTTAATTCTGTAGACCAGGCTGGCCTCAAACCACCAGGATAGCCAGGGCTACACAGAGGAACCCTGTCTTGGAAAACCAAAATTAAGTAAATGAATAAATTCCTGAACAAACAATACCAAGATGGTCGAACTGAATGGAATATTAAGACCTAGTGATGTTTTTGATAAGATAGAAGAAATGGTTTGAAATACAAAATAAAATAATTCTAGTTTAAAATCCAAGAGAAATCATTGACTAAGTATGGAAATACATATACAGGTTTGAGCTCCTGAAAGGCAAAATTTTTAAATGAAACAAACAAACAAACAAAAATAACCTTAGGTAAGACAATTTTGTTTTGTTTTGGGGGGTTGTTTGTTTGTTTTTTGAGACGGGGGTCTCTCTGTGTAGCCCTGGCTGTCCTGAAACTCATTTCGTAAAACAGGCTGGCGTCAAGCTCACAAAGATTCCCCTGCCTCTCCTCTGCCTCTTGATGCTAGAATTAAAGGTGTGTGCCACCATGCCCAGCAAGACAAAATTTTCTAATTAGTACCCCCAAAGCTCTAGTCATTAAAGAAAAAAAATTAAACATAATAAAAATTCAACATGTATGCTCTTCAATATACACATCTACAAAAATAAAAGGCAAACTAAACCCTAGGAAAGGTTTTCCTCAAGGTGCATATCTAACAGTGATCTCACGACCAGGACACATAAAGAATGCCTACAAATGCCAACACCGATGAACGTGTAGCAGGGACTGTGGAGACGGCTCAGCAGTTAAAAGCACTCATTGCTCTTCCAGAAGACCTGAGTACCATTCCCAGCACCCACATCAGGCAGCTCACAACTGCTTATGACTCCAATTCCAAGGGATGTGATGCCCTCTCCTGGCCTCAGTGGGCACTTGCCCACATGAATGCATTGTATGTATGTATGTTTGCGTAAATAAAAATCATTATCTTTCCAAATATGCACAATAAAGGGAGGACAACACCATCTACCATTTAATCCAGAAACCCCCCTTTTAGTTTCACAAGGAGAGTTTTGAAATACATCACAAAACAGATATGAATATAGTATCCATATTTCTAAAAACCACAAATTGTAAATGACCCTCAGAAAGTGAGTGGATGAACTGTGGTATGTTTAGACAATGAGATATTTATTTATATGTTCTTTGTATTTGTGGGTTTTTTTTTTCAGTCTCTAAAGTAGTCTACTTGTGTTCCTTTACTAACAAGTAGAATTTAGAGTAGAGAGGGTAGGGAAATCACACAACAGCCATGGAAACTCTCAGGTATACACGAGTAAATACAATAGACAGACAGCTAGACTTTCAATTAGAAAACCCAAAATAAAACCTAGGTAAATAGAGAGAGACCAATGCACTAATGTTAACCTTTGCACATCTTAGACAACAATTCTATTGTTGAACTATAGTCTTTGATTTTCTTGATATAGGGTTTCACTATGCTATATAGACTGACCTTGAATTTGTGATGCTCCTGTCTCTGCCTCCCAAATGCAAGACTTACAGGGCAACTACAGGCACACCAGGATACCCAGCCTGGCTGTTCTAAAACACCAATAAATAGTAAGTTGCTTTTAATTACGTCTGAGTACTGAACTGTTTTATAGTTGGTGGACTGGTCTGGATGGGGTTGGATCTTCAGGGTGTAATGATAAATCTTCTGGAGGCTAACATCACAGCTGACTTTTTAAAAATAATCTTTGTGTACTCCAAACAACATGCATTCTGTGTTTATTCTTCACCCACTTTCACTCCTGGAATCATTGAATCCCAGCCTGGTAATTGCATCCCACAACCCTCACTTTCCTACTGTCTGGAGTACAACCTTCAGACACTCTGCAAGTGTTAGTCAGTACTCCCTATATAGCAATCATGTGAGACCATGGATGCCTCCCCCGATTCCTGTTTCAACCCCTACATTTGAATAATAATTTTGCTGTGGACTACTGGTAGCTCAGTGATTGAAATGGTTAATATTGTTGATGAGATAGGATCTAGAGTCACCTAGGAGACAAATCTAGAAGCACAACTATGGGGCAGTTTCTAGTTTGAGTGAACTGAGGTGACAAGACCCATTATAACTATGGGTAAAACCATCCCAGACTAGATAAAAATGAGAAAGCAAGCTGAACACCAACATCCCCCTCTCTTGGCCTCCCTTCCTGATGGCAGACACAATGCTACCAAATGCTTCTTGCCAGCTGTACCATACCTTCCCCACCATGAGAGACTGGGTGCCCTACAACCATAAGCCAAAATGAAAGCTTCTTGCCTTGTTTCATGTCAAGTGTTTTGTGATGGCAACAAGAAAAGGCTTGTGTGGCTTACCCCAGGACTATCCAGAAAGCTCCAATATTGTATATAACAATTTTCCTCACTATACAATTTTGGGCTTACAGCCTGCTTCCTCGACACTTTGAACATACTGCACTACCACACCCAGTGCCGCTTTGTAAAGGAAGGTTGTAATCTGATGTTCTTGTTCCTTTGGGTAATATGTGTTTTATCTTTGAAAGCTTGTAAAAAAATTCCTCTTTTTCTTTGATATCCTTTAATGTTACTGAAGAATGTCTCTGTGTGAGGTCACCTCCCCTGCTCAGCACTCTGTGTTCTTTCAGTACAGAATCCCTTTTCCTTCTGTGATCTTGTGGATATTATAGCCACTTCAACCATCCATATATGCTCACTGTACTCCTCACATGTCTATATCCTACTCCAGGGCCTTCTAACAAAGTTTCTTGTTCCAGAATCTCAAACTACTAGCATGTTTTTTGGTAGCCATCATTCTGAAAGGCAGCCCATCCACGGAATTCTTTACTGTGTAAATTATTTATAGCTACCCCGTGGCTCTTGCTGGCTTGTCTTTGTGTCTGTTTCTCTTTGCTTTGTTTTTCAGTGGTCTCTTATCTCTTTAAAGATAATTGCTAAGCTTATTTTTTAATTATGTTCATTCTGTTTCCTCTGGTTTACCTGGTTTGTTTTGATGTATTTCTCCCAAAGAATTCCTCCTCCTCAAGTATCTAGATATTTTTTTTCTTATTAGTTAATCTTTTATTCTCCTAGGACTATCAACTGCTTTCAAAAGTGACATCCGCCTTGGAGAAGAGCTGGCCTTTTGCTTTATCTTCTTCAGGTAAATTGAAGGGAAATGGTTTCAAGGTTGCACACGTACAGTTCTATTCTCAAGATTCCACTGCTCAGCACAGCCCTGGCCTCATGCTGGTATCTTCTCATGCCCTCAGAAGATAGACAGACTCTGTGAAGACTGATGTTGAGTGGAGGAGGAAGGCAGGATGACAGAATGCTCAGGGGCATCCAGTTATCTTGATACTGGCCTCTCCTCTGGGCTGGACTCCTCCCTGGTGCCCTACCACTGCATCCTGGTCCCGTTGCTTTCCTTCCCAAGAAGCAGGCAACACCCGAAGGCAACCCAGAGGAAAGAAGGGACATGCCAGAAAGCTGCCTCAGCTGATTGCTGCATGTCCCTGACTTCGTCATCTCCTGAATCAGAACACCTCAGAATGCATCAGATGGGGGAACACAAATCAAATAATCCCAAACTAGCTCCAAATATGGTATATTAAGGTTTTTCTTTATTAAAAAGGAAAACGCACGGAACAGGAAAGGGGTCAAACGTTCAGGTGTGAAGCACAGGAAGAAAGGGGCGAGTAGGTAGGATCATGCTTTTTGGTACACCAAGGCCATGCCTCAACCTGGTTCAGCCTCTCAAAGGCCTTTAGCTGAAAGAAGTTCCACACCACTTCTGACTTTTGGCTAAATAAGAGAGTTTTAAACCCAATACAAAACTATATACAATAAGAACAGATATAAAGTATAAAAATTAGAATTACAACCAGCATAAACAATATTAAGCAAGGAACATATGCTAAATGTTTCAATAATCATTCTATACTAAGGAGTCTAAGTCTTGTATTAGAAATGGCTTGGCTAAACCATATGACTATTAATTGATCTTCAACTCCATCAAAGGTCTGAAAAGGGAGATAGTATTACTTGAGTAGGCAGGAAGCACAATCAAGCAGCTTCTAAAACGTGCAATAGATGACAGAAACAACTGACTACTTGGGAAAATCACCCAAAGTCTCATTTGCAATGTTGAAGCAACCAACTTTGGTTAAGGCCTAGAGTAGCTGACAGATAATTTTTCAGAGGCAGAAAAATTTTTCAAAGCTGTCTTACCCTGTCTTGGCAAAGTGTTGGGGGCTGCAGACCCCTGGCCCCTTGATTTTCTTTGCCTGCCTCAGACCCTTTGCCTGCAGGAGTAAATTGGGCAAAACAACTTGATTTCCTGTGCCTGCAGCTGCTCTGAGCACGAGACCCTCATGAGCTTCTGATGGCAGGGGAGTGAATTCTGGTGGGTTTTACAGCTGGGAATCCCAAGAGCTGGGGTGTGGCTATCAGTTAAGGATCCCTATATAAGCTTCCCTGGAGCACAATAAAGTTGGCATTCTTGTTTCAAGGATGACCCTCATCCCCGCATCTCTGTCTGTGTGTGTATGTTTTTAAATTTCCAGCCTAGTTCCCGGCTCACATACCATCCTGTACTGCAGGTGCTGCAGCAAGGTGTGGCAGTCCTTTTTTCTTGTATACTGCTTGACAAGTCCGGACACCATGCATTTTGTCAGTGGTCAAGGCATGGGTAGTTCCTTGCCCAAAGGCCAGCTTTGCCAAGAAGAAACCACCTCCAGGTAGAGTGTCTTTGGTGCCCAACATTCTCTTGGGAATAGATCAGTGCTGCCAAAAGCAATCATATCTCATGTCAACAGAACCCTAAGCTATTTAAATGCCATGTACTACAGTCCCTTGAAGTGGCTGAAGATTACCTATCTATGCATAATACAATGTCTATGTATCTAAAGAGCCTGATTAGTCTAACTATAAGTATGACAAACATAAATGACTACTGACCTATAATATTTAATACCTGTACAATTTAAAAAATAAGGCTTCATATTAGAATATTAAACAAGCTTTAAACAAATGTGCAGTAAATGAGGACAACAACAACAAAATGTAAACAATGTATAAGAATCTTGAAAGAGGGCATGGTGACCTGCCCTGTTGGAAGTCCAAGGCCCACCCCCATCCCTCCTGGCCTAGGAAGGAGTGCATTCAAAAAGACTCGGTTCTCAAAAAGATAAGGGGGAGGGAGGAGGGGTGGGGGGTAGTGGGAGGGGACCGGGAGAAGGGGAAGAAAGGAAAAAAAATTTTATTTCTTTAATTATGTTCTTGAATGGAAAAAATAAAACAAAACAATGTATGAAAAAAAAACAAGAATCTTGATCAGAGGTAGAAATGCATAATGCAATATGATAAATATATTCTAAAATTGTAAGTTAAGACATACAAAATATCTTAAACAGAGATAGAAACATGCAGCCACACAATCTGACAAAATAGGAGCATATTCAATATAACAAATATAATTTGAACTTGTTTCAATAACAAGAATCTATACCAATGTAAATTATCCATAAATAATAGCTCACAAGTATTCACTCTATTACTCACTACTATTATTATTAGTATAAGTAAGCTTACACTAATGTGCCTATTATCCCATTCAATTTTTCCATTATTTTTTTCAAAGAGGTCTCTGAGCAAACATAATTTCTACCCCAACCCCCAACCCTATACCAGTAGTAATCAGTCGCTACATGGTGTCCTTAACCCTGAGGACAAACTTCGTTGGGAGAAGGGCCATCATTTCCCAAAATTACTTCCATCTGTCATAGGGGCTATGTTCTTTCTATGGGATTCTGTAAAACTAAAATAATGGTTAAGTTTCAAGATTACTGTCTGGTATGATTGCAAATGATCTCTGAGTTCCAAAGTTCTTATTAGGAGTGCTTTCCAGAACATTGTAAGAAGGTGCATCATTTCAGGTAAGAAAGTTGGAACCATCTTGACCTGCTGGTACCCAAAACCAGTCTTATAGTAGTGCTATCAGCATCATGACATCATATCAACCAGGTGGAGTCATTGTCGTGGGGCCCCATCTTCTTCCTGGAAACTTCAAAGATTACTGCAGGAAAGTATACTGTTCTTTATGAAAAGCTTATGCATTATTTTTACAGACATATATTCAATGAAAGATATGATATAGACAAAATAGGTATGGAGAAAAGTAAAATTTTTCCTAAAGTCTTTCTTCTTTCTGTCCCATACCAGATGGCTCTTGACATGAAACAGAAACTCTGATTTTTTTTAACAACATGCTTGGATTTAAGAAGGATAGCCATTGTTCAACTTCAAAGCCAGCTGTGTGTGTGTGTGTGTGTGTGTGTGTGTGTGTGTGTGTGTGTGTGTGAGACCTCAGATAACCTGTCCTCATAAGTCATATTTCTTTTTGCTTGGTGATTATTTCTGGATAGTTATTTTCCTCTTTAGACATCCAAACATCCAGGGTCTCTTGACTTTTTGAAGATGTGTATTTTTCTGCAAAGACAAGAACAGAACCCTGCCCTAACCCTTATGAGGTTTTCTTACCACCTGTATGATTATCACCTCTGTGAATGAGCTGTCATTTCTTTTTCTCAATAGGTTTCTCCTTTTCAAAGCTTATCTTTATTAATTTTGATAATATCTAGAATTTTTCTTCTCCTGTGGAAACAAAAGCAAACCTCTTCCCTAACGTAACACATCTCCTGGTTTCCATTCTGAGGTCAATATATCCTTGAAATACACTGGTTGATTTAATCCAGAAGTCTTTTCTATTATCCAATGTCTCTCTGCTGGCATTGTTCCTTTCTCATTAGCATTAAGAAAATTCAAGGTTAATAAAGCATTATGCAGTCTATTTCTGGGGGTATTTTCTATCCCTTTCTGTTTGTTTAGCATATCCTTTATAGTTCAGTTTGACCTTTCTATAACTGCCTGACCTGTAGGATTGTTTGGTATACCTGTAATATGCTTTATATTATAATAAACAAAAACCGTTTCATTTTCTTAGATATATATGCTGGACCATTGTATGTCTTTATATGTGCAGGAATGCCCATGATGGTCATAACTTCTAATAAATGCATGATTACTGTGTCATCCTTTTCTGAGCTCAAGGCAGTTGCCCTTTGAAAACATGAATACATGTCTATGGTGTGGTGCACATATTTTAATTTTTCAAATTCCTTAAAGTGGAACACATCCATCTGCCAGATTTCATTTCTTTGAGTACCCTTTGAGCTACTCCCTGAAGGCAATGGTGTCTGGTTTTAGAAAGAGCATGTAGGACATCTCTTTATAATCTCCCTAGCTTGTTGCCATGTAATAGGAAACGCTTTCTTTAAACCTTTGCTATTGACATGATGTTTTTCATGAAATTCTGAGGCAACACACTTCCAATCAATAATTGATCAATTTCTGCATTACCTTGTGCTAAAGGACCTGGCAGACCTGTATGGGATCAGATGCGTGTTATGTATATGGTACAAAGTCTATTTCTGATTGTATCTTGAACCTGAATGTATTATTAACTCAATTCTGTATCATCTGGTATAAATTCAGCTGTTTCAATATGCAAGACAACACTTTCTGCATATTGCAAATCAGCAACTATACTGAGAGGTTTTGAAAATCCCTTAGAACTATGAGAATAGCATATAGTTCTGCCTTTTAGACAGAATAATAAGGGCTTTGTTCCACCTTAAATCTTCTGATTTGTAACCTATCTTTCCTGATTTATTTGCATCAGTATGAAATGTATGGGCTCCAGTTACTGGTATGTCATGTACAATTTAGGAAAGAATCCAAGTAGTTCTTTATAAAGTTAATTCTATTACTTTTGGAATAATTGCTATTAATCTCTCCTAAAAAAAATTAGCACAAGCTCTTTGCCAGAGTTCATTGTCTGCTCTTTTTTAAATTCATCAGTAGTAAAACACACAATAATCGCTGCTGGGTCTATACATGCTAGTCAACAAAGTCTCAATTTTCCTTTTATTCAGAGAACTTTTCCACATAAGGTTTTTTAATTTTTTACTTTATGGTTTATGTGGTAAAAGGATTCTTTCTAAGATAATATCTTTACTCTGCATTAAAATTTTGTAGGGAAAATTCTGGAAGGCAATATGACTAGATTGCAATTAAGATTTGGATCTACCCTATCAACATAGTCTCCTATAATTTCTCATCAACCACCATTAATTCTTTCTCAGCTTCAGCTGTTAATTCCCTGGGATTATTTAAGTCTTTGTCCTCCTCTCAAGTTTTGTTTAAATGAATTAGTAGATCGGGTGTTATCCAGTCATGACTGGAACTATCTTCTAACAATCTTTGAAAGTCATTAAGAACCTGCAATCAGTCTCTCCTAATTTGTGCTTTTTGTGTTCTAATCTTCTGTAAACCTATTTTATAACCTACATAATTGGCTGAATCTCCTCTCTGTATTTTTTCAGGAGAAATTTGTAGACCCCATTTAGAAACTTCACAACATGAGGCCCCTTGTCATGACTTTGGGGTGTGGGCGACTCAAGGAACAGGGACTGTGCTTGTCAATCATTTCTCCCCAGGAGTTGAGACTGAGAGGCCCTGAGAAAGAAACCCGTCTAGATGAAAGGGAATGTCCTGTTAGGGCAATCCTCCCAGCTCAGATGGAGGAACTGACCTGGAGTACTCCTGTGACAGACTCCCCAGCCATCCTCTAATCCAGTCCCCTTGGGGTGATATCCATTACCATGATATCTTGGCCTCTTGAAGAGGCCAAATCGAATGCCAAGATTCTGGAGTAATGATACTCATATCTGTACCCATGTCTAGTAATCCCTCAATTACAATATTATTTATATACCCTCTTAGCTTTGATCTTTGATCATTTATAGAAGTCTGCCAAAATATATGTTTTCTATTTCATACTGGAGTTTTTGATTCATCCTCCATGTCTATTCCATCATCCAAAACAGTATGGTCTCTTACAGTAGGCACTGGATTTTTAAATTTTCCTGGTTAAACATATTCTCCACAGTTACTGGGAATGATTGGACCACATTTGACATGGGGGCCTGCGCAAGCCTCCAAGGAGTTTCCTGATGGTATCAGGTTGCCTTGTCTTTCATTGACCTACATTCATTTGTCCAGTGTCAGCCTTTGCCACACCTGCTACATATTCCAGATGATTGAGACCCTTTATTCTTGCCATTCCCAGAGGAGACATTATTTCTAAGAATTCCTTGTCTACAATCCCTTTTCAGATATCCTGTTCTACTACAATTAATGCATTTGGCATTTTGATGTCTCCTTATACCATTGGAAATCACTTCTCCTGCACAAGTCTCAGTACTATAGTCAAGTTTATCAACATTCACTGTATGCAAGATCCATTCATCTATTGGTGCTGATCTGACCTTTAAAGGCCCAAGGATATTTTTGCATTCTAAGTTGGCATTTTCAAAAGTCAGAGGTTCAATAAGTACACATCTAGCTTCTGGGTCTGTTACTTCTACTTGTACAGCCTTAGTTAATCTTTGTAAAAAGTCACTAAATGGTTTTCCCACCTTGGGCACCAGATGAAGCAGAAAGCAACAGAATACATCAGGGTGGAGGGACATGAATCAAATAATCCCACACTAGCTCCAAATAGGACATATTAAGTTTTTCTTTATTAAAAGGGAAAATTCACAGAACAGGAACGGGGTTCCAACATCTAGGTATGGAGCATGGGGAGAGAGAGGCAAGCAGGTGAAACCATGGCTTTTTGGTACCCCAAAGCCATGCCTCAAACTAGTCCAGTCTCTCAAAGGCCATTGGCTGAAGGAGGTTCCCTGTCAATCTCCTAACTGATGTTTCCCTCATCCAAACATGTCTGTGAGGATGCTAATGTTTTTGTTAGCTAATGAAAATTTTCATTATTGGGTTCAGAAAAGAAAACCAATACCACACAAAGATTGAGCCACATGAAACTTTAGGAATACTAAGGTTATACAACAAATACTTAGTCAAGAATTCTTAAATTAAATTATAAGAGAGAGGTGATATGGCTAGGTGGAGTTAGATCAAATAAAGGCTCTCAACTCAGGCTTCACAGCTTTCCTGACCCTTTTCAAACCAAAGAGAGGTTTTCAGAATCAATTTAATTCAAGTAATGCTGACAAGGGACACTAGAGAGAAAATAGTTGACACTTTTGACAATTTCTCGGAAGCACTAACCCCTGGGAAAACCGAATATGTAATCACAGACACACACTCTCCTGGACACAGTCCCCATTCTCATCTAGTTCATCTTTTCTCCTTTAAAAAGTTATTTAGTTATTTTATTGCATGAGTATTTTGTTTGCATGAGCACCTTGTGTATGCAATGCCTGTAGAGGCCAGAAGTGGGAGTCAGATGCCTTGGAACTTGAGTCATAGAAGAGATGGGCCGCCATGTGGTGCTGGGAAGTAACCCTGAAATCTCTGCAAAAACAAGAACTCTGCAGAACAGAGTTCTCTCTCCAGCCCCATCTCTTCTTTTCTCAGGTCACCACACACACACTCTCTATCCCTTCTTCCCCTTCCTTCCCTCTCTCCTTTCACCTCCCCTTCTCTAAAACATCAGCTCCTCCCCTGCTCTCATTTTATTTTTTCTGTGCCAGTACAAAGATACAGACACAGTAGGGTAAGACTCTTTGATAGTCTACCAGAAAAGCTATACTTTAATTGCTTCGGTGAATTCTGAGTGATCAATAATTACTCTAAGATTAAGCAAAACACTTCTTGTGGCTCACTTAGGGAAATTCTGGACCGGAGAAGAAAGAACCAAGTCCTTTATGTGCCAAGAGCAGCTCAGCATCTCTATGGAATCAATTTACCCTTCTAGGGATATTATTTTCTCTGAGTAAAATAGCATCAAGGTTTAAGGCAAATCGTTTCTGGTTAAATGGATGGGGTGTCCCACATGCAAGGCTCTTGGACTAAGTATGAGATAAAATTACTGCTCACACTAATTATACAGCTGTCATTGGACCTACACTAAGTCTCTCTGGGATGCAAGACCATCATCATGAGTTGTTCTGAGGACTTAAGAACAATTAAGATTGATCAACCAACAGTATTAAGCCAATTCCTAGTGATAATTGGCATTTCCTACTTCCCACCTTTTCGTGATCATGGACCCGAGTATTCACACATGTAGACATGCACACATCACATAGGACTTTTTTCCTCTCAATTTACCCATCTCCTTCTCTACTCTCTGCCTACAGCAAATACCCATACATCTCCCAAGGGGAAAGATGTCTTTTACAAAAACTCTGTCCACCTGATCTGGAAAGTGAGTTATTTAAGGTAGACAAGGACCAACTAAGAATACTTGGTGCCCTAGGATCAAAGAACCTTTCTCCATCACAGACAGAATAAAGAAGGATTGTGGGGGAAACTGGCCCAGATCTTAACAAGTTGAGGGTTATCATTCCCAATTTTTCAGGTGAAGCTATTGACACCCTGTGAAGTTCTATGCCTTGCCAAATACACCACAAGCAAGTGTGAGCAGGTGAACTAGAATGTGGGTTTTATGCTCCTGAAACCATGATTTGCAAACCATAGGCTTTTAACCCATGCTCATATATTCTCGACACGTCACATTCTGTATGAACAGGTCAGAAAGATACTAAAATCCCTCAAGTTTTATTACTTCAAATCTCATCAACCTTTTCACAACTCCAGTAAAGATCCCCAATTTCACTCTCCTGGATTTCAGCTACCTGGAGTCGATCAGTGGGCAGATCACCAAGCAAGCACAAGATCGCCATCTCGTGGTGAATGTAGTAACTGCAGGTTACCCAGCGCATCCTAGATTCTCCCACACCCTTTCATCCCTAAATGCACTTATCTCAGACAGCTTATTTTCAGCAAGTTTCCAAAAATAATTTTCAAAGCTAATCAAGATTTTCCTATTTTATAAGATATGAAGTAAGTTTAAATTATTTTTAAATGTAGGCATTGACTAAGCCAGTACGGTTCTCAGCCTCATGCTTCCAGATAGACCGCGCTGCAGATAACTGCAGCAAGTGAAATCTGTAGGTAAATGTTAGTCTGCTTTCATTAAATTGGCTCTAGAGTCAACATTAGCAAGTTCCTGGAAAATGCATGTCGGACGAAAGTAGCTGCTTGTAAAATATATGAATACTGGTTCTCAAACAAGTATTAACTGAACACCTACTATGGGGTACAGACTGTAATAGTATGATTATTTGCTACACACGCACGCACACGTGCACTCATGCGCGCGTACACACACAATGTGAGGAACATTATGGAAAGACTGTAGGAGCCCCAGGTCGCAGAGACATTGTCCTGTGCATGTAGTAGGACCAGTACAGTCAGGAACTCACAGTGGCTACGGTGGCCTGCACAAGACTGAGCGAAGCAACATCCCAGCATGCGTGGGAAGAGACTCGCAGCTATGGGCGGTTGATGGCTGCTGAGGAAGGTGATTTCTCTTCAGAGGTGTGGCCTCAATGTCCCACTGGATGGCCCTACACTGGTGCACAGATGAGCCATACTAACAGGATACTGTGGGTTACTACAAAATGGAAGAAGACAAGAAATCGGAAGGGGCTCATGTAGGAAAAGCTGGAGAAGGAAGAAGTGAATGTCATCAGAATACATTGTATACACGTGTGGAACTCCATAAACAAAAACATTACAAAAATAGCATGAAGATTATGACTGATCATTAACATTAAGATACTTTTTAGTGATAATGTGAAGGTGCATGTGCACACCACAATAGTGCATAGGGCTTTTTCCTCTCCACTCTCGACTGTCCCTTCCTCTACTCTCTGTCTACAGGAAGACTCATGCAGTTCTCCCAGTGGGACAGATGGCTTTTACAAAGAACCCACCCATCTGCTCCCTGGAGCACTTAAACAGTCCTCCAGCAACTTCTCTTCTGCTCACTAAACATTTATCTGTGAGAAACTTCTCTAGGCTCCCATTTCACATTTTCAACTTCCTAGAATATATTACCCTCTGCAGCTTCCCAGTCATTGCAGTTAAATCAGAGACTAACAACTTTGTCTCCAAACTATGTCCCCTTGTTCCTGCCCAAACCCACACTCAGCAGCGACTCTTCTCCCTGGTGTGCTCGCTCTGACTAGCTCTGCACTGACCAAGGCCTCATCATCCCACCCATCCCCCACCCTGTCCCATCACTACAGTGATCGAGCGCCCCCTCTTTTCCACTCTGACTGCAGTTTCCAGTGGGTATTTGTTCTAGATGTGCTTGGTGGGAGCCTTTCATGTGCCAGGTACTGAGTGGGTCCTGAGAGAGCAACAGAGACCACCAAGGTGAAATTCCAGGGCTTTTGAGCTTTCTTCTCCCCATAGGAGAGGAAATAAAAATGGGTATTTGAAAAGAAAGAACAAGCAAAGAAGAACTAAACATTCTCACCCTCTATCACTGCCAACAGAATCTTTGTCCCTCTGTCCCTATTCCGCTACCCAAGAAGCGAGTCATAGTGAAACTCAGAGACCCTGTGAGAAGTTTGACATGGGTCAATTGCAAACTAAGGAAAGGCAAATATCTAATTGTTTTCCACAATCTCAGGTCTTAAGCAACTTTTTAAAGTCGTTTTCAGAAATTAACAACACCTAAACTTTTGAAGGGAAAGAGAATTAATTAGGCAAAATAAAAATGGTACATGTGCCTTGCCATAGCTAAAGCTGTGAAACAAAACCAGCTTTTGTTACTAGGAGGCAAATTATCAATGCATCCCTGTTTTGATCATTTTGCTAGAAACCTAAAAATTTAAATTACACTTATTATACTTGGAAGAATTAGCTCATCAAATTGATACTTATAGAGCCTAAAAAGCAATCAGTAAATCTTGTGCTTATTCATATTCCCAATATTAATTGCTAATTTATAAGGCTTTCTATAACTGATTGATTGATTGATCCATTCTTTCTCTCTGGTTGTTTGCACAACAGTCCCCATAGGCCAGGAATGGGTGGACTTTGGAGTATAGAAAGTAATGTCACAATTGTCCTCAAGAAATCTGCATTCTAGCATAACAAGAATGTGCAAAATCATAAGAGATGAGCAGTCTAAATAAAAACTCAGATGAGGTTCTGTGGAACAGGTCAGGTGGAAGCCAGACAGATTTCACCAGACAAAGGCGCTCAGCTTAGGTTTTGGGTTTTGTGGGTGCTTCTGCTGGAGTTGGGGAAAAGTATGACAGACAGAAGGACATGCTCCCAGAGTGTGACACTCTGTACTGAAACAAGTTCCAACACGTTTCCACGTAAGAGCCCCCACTCCAGAAGACAAAGAGAGAATGAACCTGCTCTGAACGAGCACAATTATCAACACAGTGACATGCTCTCCCAAACTGAACAGATGTCAGATAGTTTCCCATCCCAGCTTGTTGGACATGAACTCAAATGGCCAAAGATCATATGTACAATATGGGCAGACATATGTACGAATCGACTCCAAACAGAAAACAACTCCACAGTTCCCCCAAGGCCTGAAATTAACATACTATGAGTGTGCCTAACTGTCCACAGCAGCCATGAGTTTATTAAAAGGAAATTCTGCTTGCCCGTTGTGTTATCTGGTGTTTGACTCTTTGTGCGGTTGCCACAGCAACATATGGGGGGATAAATTTGGCACAGAGCATGCGGTACTGCTAGAAAAGATTTGCTGTGTAGGGAACTTGATGATACTATTTCCTCCAAAAGAGTTAAAGATAACGCAGCAGAGCCACTGTGTGAGTCAGAGTCGACACAGCAGAGGAGGTGAGATGGGGGTGTGTCGGGAAAGGGCTTCATGGACTCTGCCCTGGCAAGTAATTATTAGTTCTAAATGGACTGTCTCCGAGGCAACAGTGGGTTTAAAATAAAATACTAATAACTCCCCTGTGAACCTGACTCCCCTGAAGGAGAAATAGGTACTCAGGTTCCAATCTAATTGGCCATGAGTTACTTTAAAAATACTAATATATTTTTGTCCTTTGAAATTATAATGTAATTACATCATTTTCCCCTTTTCTTTCCCACTGCCCCCAAATATTTTCACTTATAAAATCATGGGTTCTTTTTCTTGTATGTGTGTACGTGTATTCCTAAATATACAAATATAGCCTCATCAGTCACATGTTGCTCATATATCAACAAGAGGGGAATCATGCCTATTACTAGAAATCTAGCCAACTATCCAGGGCTAGTAAAGTTATTGATCTTGGAGCAAAACCTACAACTGCCACTTTATTAAACCAGCATAACCCCTAACTACATTCTAAATATTTTGGTGTGTGTGTGTGTGTGTGTGCGTGCATGCATGCATGCGTGCATGTGTGTTTGAGACAGGATTTTTCTGTGTAAAAGCCTTGGCTATCCTGAATTCTCTTGATAAACCAAGTTGGCCTCAAACTCATAGAGATTTGCCTGCCTCTACTTGCCAAGCGCTGGGATTAAGGGCTTGTGCCATCACACCCAACCGAAATATTTGACTTTATATACTAACACACAAGTGCAGTTTTTATCTTTCATCAAGGAAACATCTCTTTACAATAGATGGACACCATTAAAGAAAACCACAACCAATCAAAATGCAGTTGTGGACCCCAGTACCAGTGGACGCATCTACAAAACACTCCCACTGCTAAGTCTCAGAGACAATGACATAAGAGGGGAAATAAAGAGCAAGAGGATCAAGGAGTTTGCTGTGAGATAAATGTTCATTCTATAAAAGACATGAAATTTCAGCACGAGAGAACTTGAGGCAGGAGGATTATTAGTTCCAGGGCAGAAAAGGCTAAAGAGAAGGAACCTACATTAATCAACCTGCTTTTTAGACTCCCTTGTATTCTAAGCAGCAAAACATTAGAATTAAAGTCCTGTCCCTAAACCATGATCCTGAATTTCCCTTCTCTACATAGTGAGAACAGGGCATGGCTCATTATAAAAATAGCAAGGCAGAAATCCTGATTCATAAATACAAAGAGTTTGAGGTACTCTTGATAATGAGACAAAATTTAGATAGATTGATTGATAGATAGATAGATACATACATACATACATACATACAAAGATAAATAAAAGGAAAACAGGTAGATAGATACATAGATACATATATACTATAGATACATAGATGATAGAAAGAAAGATACATACATACATACATATATAGATGATAGGTAGATAAACAGACAGACAGAGAGACAGATAGATAGAAAGATAGAAAATAGGTAGGTAGGAAGAGAGATAGATAGGTGGATGGATAGATAGATAGACAGACATTGATAGACATGAGGCATTGGGACGATACAGTGAGCTAACTAACATTTGTTGGGTTCACTCTGTGGTGTAGGAGGGTCCTTCTCTATTTGGGTTACTTTCATTGGTTAATAAAGAAACTGCCTTGGCCTTTTGATAGGGCAGGACTTAAACAGAGAAAAGAAAACAAAATGCTGGGAAGGGGACAGAGTCAGGGAGAGCCGCCCACCATAAAGCTCCCAGGTCAGACACACTAAATCTTTCCCGGTAAGCCACTACTCATGGTGACACACAGATTATTAAAAATGGTTTAAACAAATATGTGAGAGTTAACCAATAAGAGGCTAGAGCTAATGGGCCAGGCAGTATTTCAATAAATATAGTTTCTGTGTAATTATTTCGGGTATAAGCTAACCAGGTGCCAGAAATGCAGCCTGCTCGCCTCTTACTACAATTGGCGCCCAACGTGCCAATTGTAGCAGGGAGGAGAGAGCTGCTTTCCCGGTGCCCGGCTCCCAGCACAGGGCCCCTTGTTCCATCCCGCCCTGCTCCCGGTTGCCGAAATAATTACACAGAAACTGTATTCATTTAAACACTGCCTGGCCCATAAGCTCTAGCCTCTTCTTGGCTAACTCTCACATCTTAAACTAACCCATATCTAGTAATCTGTGTATCACCACTGGGTCATGGCTTACCAGGAAGATTCTAACCTATGTCCACCTCAGGCTGGAGAAACATGGCGTCTGCCACACTGCCTTCTCTCTCACAGCAACTCTGTGTGTATCTAGTAAGCACAGTGGTGGGTTTAGGTACTTAGTAATCATTCATGAACTTTTTCTTTATGGTATCGACAGTGTGTGGGGGAAAATATTAAATCAGCAAAAATACAAACAAGCCTACCTACACATGGTGGGTTTCGCAGATGGGAGCGCATGTTACACAATCTTGCTAAAGACAGATCACACTTGGGTCTGGTACAGAATGCTTTTCCACAGAAGTGTTGTCCACCCATCAAAATGTCAAGAGAGCAGAATATGGAACAGAGAAAGAACACATGAGAAGTCAGCACATGGCAAAGAAGAGAGTGGATGATTGGAGAGAGGAGAACCGAGCAGGGTGCAGAGGAGTTGGCCTTTTGTTCTAGTAGAATATGGAGGGCTTTTCAAGGCTGTTAGGGGAGCATCATAATCTGATTGATAATTTACCTGCATAGGATGAGCAGATTGGGACTTACTGGGCACACTTGAGGGTTCAGTCACTGAGCCATTCTTTGATGACACAGGAAACAAGAGAAAGAGAAAGCAGTTTGAGTTGAAGTTTAAACTCAGCCTCAGCCAAAAACCGCAGCTACAGTAGGAGAGCTACTTAGGATCCTGCAGTTAGTTGCCAGAGACTCCTAACCGATTACAGCATGCAGTGTTTGTGTGTAAGAACGTGGTAGGAGGGGGGGATGCAGGCTTCCATGCACAGCCTGACCTGAGCTTGCTAGAAAGAAAGACACTGTGAAAGGGATCACCGAGAGAAAAACCTAACTCATTCATTCCTCAGTTCCTGAGAGCCACTTTTGTACCCAAGCCTCTCCTGTGTATACAGCATTTACTCTGAAAACTGTGATGATATCCATCACTGAGTTGCTGATATGCCTTGGCCAAGGATTAGTTAATGGCCAATCGAAAGCAAAGTAAGCTACTAGAGCCCACAGGAGAGGAACTCTGATGAGGAATGTGGTATTTGAATAAAAATGGCTCCCATAGGCTCACATATTTACATTCTTAGTACCAAGGAATGGCACTACTGGAAAGGATTAGAAAAACTAGTGTGGAGGTCCTCTATTCCTCAGCCTGTCTGCCACCAGGTCAAGAGGTAGAAAGGGAGACAGAAAGTTTTGTATGCAGCCCATGAGCACAAATGCAGACAGCCCTCTGGGAGACAGATTTTGGAGAATCAGCTCAATTTTATTCCATATGTAAATCTTTAAAGATTATATAGGATTGGGGAGCTTGGGAACAACCCTTAATTTGCATTAAATGGCACATTTCTATCCCAAGGCTTAGTATGTGGCAGCAGGGTCCTATAGCAGAGCTCTTAGCATAAGTCTTCTTAACAGGGATCTGTGCCAATGAATCAGGCATCTGGTTTAGAGACAGCTTTTAGATAAGGTTAGTCCTCCAGGCAGGGAGGGAGTTCCATATTGCTGGGCTTAGAGAAAGCTGCTAGGCAGACTGCCACCCCTAACCAACCAGCAATGTCTTCCAACAAATTAGGAGGTATGGCCTTGTTGGAGCAGGTATGGCCATGACAGAGAAAATGTGTCACTTGGGATGGGTCTGCCTGCATCCTGCCATATTCCCCACCGTTATGATAATGAATTAAGCCTCTGAAACTGAAATTACCTGGCTCAGGGTGGGAGAGCCTTCGGAGTCATGGCATCAATGAAATTACTTGGTGTGAGTAAGAAAGTAACACGGAACACACAACTAACTCACTTAGTAGTTTATTAGAAGGGGCATGTACAGGCCTGAGGAAGTCAGCATGCAGAGAGAGAGAGAGAGGGAGATGGCGCATCCAGCTTTCAAAAGTTGCCTAGCGCATGCGCACAGGAGGTTGACATGACTACGTCATATGCAGTTAACAGGGCTCATGCATGCGCACAAGGGCTTAGCTGAGTCATATGTGGATGATGTAATCCGCACATGTGTCACACGCACAAACTATATAACTAAAGAATCGAAATTTGTTATTTGTTGTGGAAAATATCAAAAGCCGGTCAACATGTAGCTTGTTACAGATGAAAAGATTTCCCTGTTTTATCAGATGATGTTTGAAACAGTCAGACCCAATCTTCCCATGAATTTAAAGAATATAATGGAGGACATCAAAATAAGATTTGCTTTTGCTTTGTTTTGGTAATTGTTGGAAGCAGGGAATAGGTGCATTCATTATATTACACATATCTCCTGAAGCTAACTGGAATAGATACTGGAAGAAATTCCAGACAGCATGAATTGCACACAGAAAGGTTGAGATCCTAAGAATGTGTAGTCTGTGAGGATGACACCACATGTCCTTGTTCATCTGGGATTTCCTCATTTGTCCTGTGCTGTGGGACAATGGTCTATACCCTGTTACTTGTACAGTAACCAGGCAGGAAGTATAAGCTGGGTAATGAGAACAGGAGAATTCTGAGAAGAGGAAGGCTCAGTCTGCAGTCGTCACCCAGACAGAGAGGAAGCAAGATGGTAATGCCTTGCTGATAAAAGGTACCAAGCCACGTGGCTAACACAGACAAGAACAATGAGTTAACGTAAACTGTAAGAATTAGTTAATAAGAAACCTGAGCTAATAGGCCAACCAGTTTATAATTAATGTAGACCTCTGTATGTTTCTTTGGGGCTGAACGGTTGCGGGACTGGGTGGGACAGAAACCTTTGCCAACAGTCCTGTTATCCCTGTGTACCTACCAAGAGATAAAAAGTGTCCCCATTTTGGACAACTTATGTCAGCTTTCTATTCTGTGATATAACTTGGAGGTAGGTAATCACAAAGAGCAAGACACTGGCCAGTTCCCACAACTATTTATTCTTGATGGCAAAAAGCATCTACAATGAGTCTCCAGGCCTGACAGTAACTCAGAATGTTCCCAGAAAGGTAGAGAGGCCAGAATAAAAATTGGCACACCCAATGAAGACCAGGCCCTGCCATATAGAGAAATGAACAGAAAAAATAAGACTGAAGGGAGGGGCAAATATTTTTGAAATCCTGAACCAAGATGGACAATTAAACTCTCATACTTGAAGAGTAGCTTGTGAAGGCCGCTGGGCAGAAGCAAAGCAACTTCACAGCATAGATGCACTGGTTCCAGATGCTGACCCTCTACCCAAGTTACTGGAGGAATCTTACAGCGGAGTTTCATCTTTCACAATGAACAAAGAAACAGGTCCAGAGTGCCTCCCCCAATAAACACATTGCAGGTAGGGAAGTCATAGGGACACTGGAGTTTCTAAAACATCCTGTTGCTGTCACAACAGAAGAGAACATAGCCTCTCCAGCTGGAGCAGGCAATTTCCTAGTATACTTTGAAATCTAGGCCCTTTTGTGAGTTGGAGTTGAGGGGACAATAATGAAAGAAAGTCAATTCTTTTCTCACCAGGAAATAAGTGTTAGTTTTTAGACATTTACACATCTCAGAGTCTGGGTGAGAGTTTTTAGTGATCACTGGGCAGCTTTGGAAGAAAAGTCATGTCACCGTGTTCAGGATGTCCTGGGGCTAGTGCTGTCCCCAGGGTTCGTGTTGGTAGAGCCATCCTGTGGTAGACTAGTTGTACTCAAGAGTTTCCTGGGTCATTGGTTTCTGATAACACTGTCCTCTGCAAAGGCAGTGAGGCAGATTCTCACCTTAACACCTTTGTCTCCATTCTTACTGAACTTCTATGTTATCTGGGCTCCCATTCTGGGTTCCCTGTGTTACCCCAATGAAGTCAGAAGGCATGGATGCTGGTATCCTAATGGACTCTGTTGTGCTTCAAGTTAGAAGGCATGGATGCTGGTGTCCTCGTAGACTCCAGAGTGTAGTGAAGTGTACAAATTAGACATTTTGTTACTATTACAGGGACTTGGCCAGAATAGAAACACTGTCTATCATAGGAAGAGATACTCACATTTGGTTGCTTTTGGTAACAGCCACAATCTCTTATTACTTTTGCTATTATTGGGGTACAGATGATAATACCTGGGTGAAAGGGTGGCCTAGGCATAACTTATTCCAGCTTCACTTAGAAATTTTTCTATTTGAACTAAAGTTATATTTTTCTGTGGGACTGGAATATCTAGATGGAGATTGGGGAGGATATTAGCCCCAGTCATTTATTTTTGGTTAGTCTAAGAAAAAGACAAAATTGTCCTCTGTGTCCCTCTGTAGCAGGTATTATGTGCTTAGTGAAGTCATCATTTAGGAGAACATGGCCAGCAGCAAATATGTACAGTTTGCTTTTGCATTAGAACACCAAGTAGCATCACCATAAGGCGTGAGAAAACAGGAAATGAGGCACTGGAAATTGAAAAGGAAACAAGTGTCCTGCATTCCAGATTTTGTTGCGGTTTCTTGTCTCCAACCTTTTAAGTAATTAAATTCTTCGGCCTGTTTTCTTAGCTTAAAAAGGAAATGTGCCCATGCAATAACAATAAAATGGTTCCTAATGACATACTGCTATAGTCATAGAGCAGAGCGTGTCCCAGCCCACATCAAGGAAGCTTCTTCTGGCAGTAGATGGAAATTAATACAGAGACCCGCAACTATACAAGGTGCAGAGAATGGGAGACTTTGGAGCACTCACCCCAGAGTTGAATGTTTTCGCCAAAGCCCTTCCCTCGAGGCTCAGAGAGCTATGTGGAAGAGGATGCAGAAAGATTATAAAACCCAGAGATGATAGATGACTCCAAAGAAACTATATCATAGACACAACTGGACTGATGTATGTGTGAACACACAGACTATATCAGCATGCACAAGCCCTAACAGGTTCAAGCCAGTTAGAAAATCAGTTTTCTCCAATGGAGTATCACTAGGTGTATCATGCCCTCCAAGGTGGGGCCCACATCCAAGAGTGGTTAGCCAACACAAAATGGACTCCATGTTTCCTTTTGGTTTTGTCTTACTGATTTCAATTTTCATTTTTGATCTTCAGGGGTTTTGCTGTTGTTGTTCCTAGTTTTTTTGTTTGGTTGGTTGGCAGTATTTTAAAGAGAGAACATTGGGTGGGTAGAGAAGTGGGGAAGTTTTGGGAGAAGTTAAGGGGGGAAGAATATGATGAAATATTTTGGAAAAATAAAAAAAAATACATAAAAACTTAAGATGCTTGTTCTTATTCTAAAATATACGGTAGCCATGTCCTCTTCAAAGTTATCATGGCCAGCATCAAAGTTGCTGGTTTAAAACTACAAAAGCATGGCTGCCCAGCAGACATCTCAGGGAAATTTGATAAGGTAACATTCCAGAAAACCCAAGTACATTAAAAATAACCTCACTTTTCCCGGGACAAGAGAGAACTCTTGGATTTCTCTTCCCATACCTGTCCAGTCCAGAGTGCTTCACTGACCCAGGCCTTTTTGAAAATGCTTCTCCCAGCTCAAACCCAAATTCATTGTTTCCCTTGTCAATTTAAGGTGGCCTGGGTGACACGGTTCACTCGGTCTTGGTTTCCAGCCCTAATATCCAAGTGGAGTCTTGCCTAGTCACCCTGATTCCTGATATCATGGTAATGGATATCACCCCAAGGGGACTGGATTAGAGAATGGCCGGGAATCTGTCACAGGAGTACTACAGGTCAGTTCCTCCATCTGAGCTGGGAGGATTGCCCAACAGGACATTCCCTTTCATCTAGAGGGGTTTCTTTCTCAGGGCCTCTCAGTCTCAACTCCTGGGGAGAAATGATTGACAAGCACAGCCCCTGTTCCTTGAGTCGCCCACACCCCAAAGTCATGACAAGGGGCCTCATGTCGTGAAGTTTCCACTGAGATGGCTTCTAGAAAGCAGTGCATTGCTGCTCTGAGCGCAGTCATCATGCACAGAAAGACCAGGATTTTAATTCGAGATCTGTCATTACCTATAGAATTAAATTCACGGTATTGACCTTTTGAGGTTGCCATGGAGATAAAAACAAAATAGTGTATGTAAAAGACTCTGCAAGGATATCAGGATACCTGTTATTCTTATTTTCATTTTTGTCGTGGTCACCAGCAGCACTGTGAGCTGCCCTGGCCTTCCTCTCATGAGAATCTGCCGTCAGCTGTATTCTGCCTCTCATGTCTGGAACAGGCCTTTGCTGTCCCCTCCAGGCGACTGGTGGACACGGCCCCTCCCTCCCCTTGCTCTGGCACTCGGGTTCTCCACCCCGGTCACCAGTGGGTGTGAGAGCACGGCCATGGTCATCCACCTGCACTGCTGCTAATCCTTGGAGGAAGGATGCTCACACCCCTTTCATCCAGGACCCGCAATGCCTGCGCTGAGTCCATGAAAATCACACTGTTCCGGAAGAAAGTTTGTCAGGATCCTCATACGCAGTTCCACTACAAACAGACTTGTCTAGAAAGAACAGCGTTGGTGAAATACATGGCTTAGAAGAGCAAAGCCTAGCTTTTTAGTAATCAAACATGTATACTTTCATTAAAATGAGACCTTCATAGCAAACTGTAATAATAATAATAAATATATAAGGCAGATGATAAAAGTTGGATAACATCTGGTTTGCAGCATCAGTAGTGTAGACCATCTGAGAACGGCATGTAGTGTGCCAGAATCTGCAACAGGGGCCTCTTTAAATGTCATCTCTTCTCATAAACAAGCGTTCTCCCTCCCTCCTCCATCCAGTTCTGAATGGGTCTTGTGGTGGCCAGTGATGTCTGTCCTCTATGACAGATACAGGGAACTCAGGGGCAAGAAAGTGGGGCCCCATGAAAGTCCCTGACATGCACAGCTCACAATTTGTTTCCCTGCTCACACTTTCCCACCCCCCAGCGTATTAGCTAAAGACTTCCCCAGGCCAGTGTTATCTGCCTCTGTGTCTGCTGCTCTACCTACAAACTCCTCCCCCACCACCTCACCTCTGTTCTCACTATGCTCACAATCACCTTTGCCAATCTTCACTGATGCCAAACTCTTACCGTACTGCACCAGTGCTTTGATTTGCTCAGATCCATTCACTACCATCTCCTTAATTTGACTGTCATTCATTGAAATGGAGGTCAAGGTGTATTCATTTCAGGAAACCCCAGTGTTCCCAAATAAGAATGGATTCCTAAGTATTCAATTAAGATCACTAACTTTGACTCTTCTTGGTAAATGGAATTGGCTATAAATGATGTTCTTCCATTTTAAATGAGCAAAAGGAGAAAGAAATGAAAGAAGTAATAATATTTTATTCCTTAGAGCTATATGGTATGTTTCAGTTGTAATAGCCTGAGATTGTGCTGCCCAGGTGTATGGATTTCTTTTTCATGCCAAGGAAGTCAAACAGTTTCAAAAAATGTGCATGATTTGTCAATTGATGTGGGATTTCCCTCTGTGTGCTGTGATTACCATTAATGAATAAAGAACTGCTTTGAGCCTATAGCAGAGCAGGGTGGGGTGGAGCAGAGCTAGGTGGGGAGGACTGGACTGAATGCTGGGAAAAAGAAGGGCAGAGATACAGAGAAGCCGTGTAGCCCCACCAGAGACAGACAAGGGAACTTTAGCCAGTACGCCTCAGCAATGTGGCAATACTCAGATTAATAGAAATGAATTAAATTTAATATATAAGAGTTAGCCAATAAGAAGCTAGAGCTAATGGGCCAAACAGTGGTTTAAATAATATGGTTTCTGTGTGATTATTTTGGTTCTGGGCAGCGGGAACAAACAAGCGGCCTCTCTTCATACTACAATCAAAAATGGAGCATAGTTAAAACTCAAGTTATCTGAGTCCAAAACATACTCTTGCCAAGACCTTTATCATCAGCACCATTGTCCCCATGGCTGTGTCTGTTGTAGTGGCATGAGCAGCTTACCTACAAAGAAATCTTGCAGAGTCACCTCTGCCCACACATAGCAAAAGTCTTAATGTGTTCCCTGATGTCTGCACAGAATGTGCCATCAAACAGGCAAACAGCACCACTTCTGCAGGCCCCGCTTAGGTGTCTGTCCTCCATCACTGGCCAACCATGATTAGGTCAATGATCAGGCTTGAGTCATTCACACTTGCAGAGAATTAAGAGGATGATGAGGGGGTGCACAGTGGCCTTGCTCAGTACCTCCTGTCCACCTGCCGCTAGGCAAACATCTTCAGTTTCCTGAGATTTAGTTGCTTTATCATTAACTCAGGATTCTTTCAAAGCTCCTCAAAATTCTCTGGCACTAAACGTTAACCAAATGATAAAAATTAAGATCCTGAATTTTCACATTAAAGAGAAGTGCCAATCTTATCTCCTTGGGGACAAGCTATTTAGCCAAATAATTGAAGTTATTCTTAAAGAATGATTTTTAAAAGAACCATTTACAACTCTTGAACAAAAACTAAATATAAAGCAAATATGTGCTAAATATTTTATCAGCCCATTAATTAACATGAGAATCTGCAAGGCATTATAATGTATTCAAAAGAAAATTTAAAACACATACACACCCCCAGCTCTGAGATGGACTTACAAACAGCTGTGGTCAATATATAGCAACACTTGGATTTCACAGGGCAACCTGTTTGCATTTCAACAGGCAGGAAGCACATGCATTGCATATAGAGGTCTTCGACTTACAGAAATTGAACAAAAATTAGAAAAGGAGCTATTGGTGCTTGCAAGAAGACTCCAGAGTTAAGGTGCTTGTCAAGCCTGGTGAATTGAGTTCCTTCCCTGAACCACAGAGTGGACGGATAGACTCGACTCCCATAAGTTGCAAGCTGACTTCCAAATGCATGACACAACGCATGCTCCATACACACAACATAGCTTGAAATTGTGTGAAGTACCCATGACAGCAACGAAATAATCCAGGTAGACCTGCTAGGCAATACTTTGAATAATACTGTGTATTCTCCTTCTTCCCTCACCACTGCAGAATCTTTTGTTATTTTTAATATAATTTACATATTAGACCCTGAGCAAGGAGAGAAGTAAGAAAATTATAATAAAGTTCTCCTTTGCGATGCTCTCCATTTTTTACAACCAAATCTTCAGTGCTAAGGAATTAGGTACAGGATTCTTGCTAACTAACTAAAATTTAAATAAAAAGAAAAAATTCAGTGCTTTGCAGAGAAGAGGAACATAAAACATCACAAGAAAACACACTAGGAATGCAGAGTCCCAGGCCACACTTCTACTCTCCTAGGTTGGAACCTACATTTTAATTACAATCCTCATGTGTTTTACATGAAAATAAATTTTAGAGAAGCCACGGTTCTCAAATCAGTGTTTCAGTTCTACTAGGCTTCAGGCAGCTGTGTCATTTAAGCAAGTCAATCCACTTCTCCAGGCCTTGCTTACCTCACTGTGAGGTAAAATGGGTCCTGGTCTTGATCCCCCTCCTGCTTGCTAAGTTCATTTACTAAGGCTCTCTCTGTGACATCAAGCTCCATACCCTACACCACGCCATCAGCCTGGAACAGGAACGGATTTAGTTAAGCCTAATTTACAGTTTTCTCTTGTGTCCTTCTCTGAGAAGAATAAATTGACACAGTGACCCTAATGACATTAACGCTGTCTCTAGAGCACCAACAATGTGCCAGGCTTCCCTGGGCGCCAAATGAGTATGAAATCTCGCCATCGGCTTTCAAGCCAGGGCTTTCCACAGTTTGGCTGCCTGATTGAGTGTATTCCTGTTGGAGTCCCAAAATAATCAATTCTGACAAGGAAGATTCAGATATGCTTCAAATTATAAAAACACACAAGTTTCCTGACAACTTGAGAAAGTGAGAAAACGAATTACCAGCTTGTTATTTTTAACTTATTGGGCTTCTGCAGTCAAGCTGGCCTGTTCCACAGGGAACCTTTGACCCCAGGGCTGCGGATACCAGCCCAGCACTTCTCAGAGCCCTCCCCTCACCATAGCAACACAGAGCCCCCTCTGCGATGAGCCAGGATTACAGTCAACTCTGGGGAGAACTCAAGGGGAGTCTTATGAGGAAACTTCCACATTCCGATGCAGATAGTGCTGCCTCTGCGCCAATGATCTTTTTTTTGTTACCCTGTTTATTCCTGAAATCTATGTAAAGAACAAAGAATTCTGAACTAAGGGGTCTCATGGCAACATCCAAACCCTCAGGGATCCTGTAAGCACTGTACATTCACCAGAAAGAACTAGCAGCAGCCGCGGTCCTTTGTCCTTCTCTCATACATATTGGGGTCCTCCTTGATGACTCCGGGTCTCCTCAGATTACTCAACCACTAGTTGAATCTGTAGAACGCCTGCTGACATCAGTGCTTAGACTGTGAGTTTGGGTGGTAAAGCCAGGCTGACAGTTTCAAACCCCACCTGAGACCCGGAGGATGGACAGATGGCTTTAGCCTGACAAAGGCATGAGCGGCTTCACGTGTCATTCCGCAGTGGCACCTAACCTGACCCTGACAGTGGAGGACGCTTGGAGATAAAACACTGCTCTCCACATCCCTCTATTTCTCGTCACTACTCTGCTCCGCACGGCCAGGAACACTTGATGCTCTAAAAAGAAATGACTTTTATAGCAAGAATATAAAGACAAAAAAATTACCCAAACCATTTGCAGCTTTTGAATTTCAGAACAGATATTTCAGTCTACTATGGGAGCAAACTGGTTTGAAAGCCAGAGCCTTCACTGGGGAATACTGGCCTTCCTAAGAAATAAGAGCTAACAGTATTCTAAATGCCCAGCAAGGCTCAACTGGAAAGTTTTGAAAGAATCAGGGACTTGGGAATCAGAATGATGAGGAAAGCTGAAGAATTTGTTTGCACATTTACATGGTCTGGGCATTAGCAACAAGGGAAAAAACGAGACTCAGCAAGTTTTGATTATGGATTTGACATACTATAGAGTCACCTGGAAAGAGTTTCAGTGAGGGATTGCCTTTGGAAATGAGATGTTGATGGGGATTACCTTCACTACATTAATTGGGGTGGGAAGCCCTGACCACAGGGGGCAGCACCATTCCCTAGGTAGGGGATGGGGAAAGTGAGCTGAGCACAGATGTACTAATTCACCCCTTTCTGTTCTTGTCTGGGACACAATATGATTAGCTGTTTGGGGGGGTTAATTTTGATTTCTATTTATTTGGCTTTTGTTGTTGTTGCTTTGTTGTTGTTGTTGTTGTTTTTCAAGAAAGGGTTTCTCTGTGTAGCCCTGGCTCTCCTGGAACTCACTTTGTATACCAGGCTGGCCTCAAACTCACAGAGATCCACCTGCCTCTGTCTCCTAAGAGCTGGAATTAAAGGTGTGTGCCACCATCATCCAAGTTGCTTCGAGTTCTTGTTGTTGTGATTTCCTGAAACGATGGACTGCAAACTAAAATTCTGAAGGAAAATAAATCCTTCCTCCTATAAGTTGCATTTATCAGAGTGTTTTATCATGGCAACGGGAAGTGAAATAAAGACAGACCCCAATGGTAAGTCACACCTTGGTGTTTAATGGAGACCAGTGGTAGACTGCCTTGCCCCAATAGTGTATAACTTGCCTAATTTCTTGCTAATACCCTTCCCACGCTGTGAGACAAGGCATCAAATCTTGATGAAAGCCAGACAAGTGCCGTGATGGAAAATGGCCAACAGCAGTCATAGACACAGAGACCAAAGGCTTGACACTCTTTCAAGCAAACACACACACCCATACATTAGATACATGGAGACCCAAAGTTGGGTGAAATATCTAAACTGGGTAAATTTAATTCAAAATAACAGAAAAACATGCTGCAATTGATGATATTTAATGAGTTAACAAAATTGCTGGGTTTTCTGCCTTTAGACAAAGTCTTTAAAGTAGGATGATTGACATGTAAAATGTCATCCCTATTCTGTCGCATGCCTGAGTTAAGCAAATATCTGCTATACTTCTCTGAGTTTAAGCGAGGGCATGTTGGATGAGAAAGTAGTCACCAGCTGAGTTAAACATGCACAGAAAAAATGATACAAGTAATGCTGAGGCCCATGATCGGTGTGAAATTGCCTACAGGTAACAAGTACAGCCAGTCAGGAAAGATGCTATGTATGCTTCAGCTAACACCGCCATAGCAGTGGGGCTGACAAGCCTCATTGGAGTCCACTGGGTAACACCTTGTGCCCCAGCTTTCACCCTGCTAGGCTGCAGTATTGCTTGGTGCTGTCTTTCCTTGCTGCTCTTTCGGGCCATCTGTTTGGAGT
>PVIU01018116.1:0-39863 GCA_004026605.1 Ondatra zibethicus
TTCTTCTTCTTCTTCTTCTTCTTCTTCTTCTTCTTCTTCTTCTTCTTCTTCTTCTTCTTCTTCTTCTTCTTCTTCTTCTCCTCCTCCTCCTCCTCTTCCTCCTCCTCCTCCTCCTCTTCTCCTTCTCCTCCTCCTCCTCCTCCTTCTTCTCCTTCTTTGTCATCGTTGTCTTCTATTCCTGTTTTATTTGGCTTGATGATACAAAAGTATAAAATATCTTTACAGAACTTAAGACATCAAAGAAATGTGCACCACTTAACCAAAGGACCCAAACAGCTGCCTCTGTGCCCACAGCTGCCTGTGAGAAGTTGTGAGAAGGTCTGTGCCGAGAGGTGGATCAGGTGTTGAGCACAGGAGTGACTCACAAGAAGCAGAAAGTCTCTGGTCTTCTCAGTTCTCAGACAGACAGATGGCAGAAGGCCTGGACTCCGAGGCCCAGATTAGAGAAAGCTGAGAGGTGGTCTGGCCATGCCTCCACACCCAGCAAGGAACACACGCTCAGTCCCTCTGCAGAAAATGGCCAGGGCATAACACAAGGCAGACACACAGCATTAGGGTATTCGGAAGGTAGGTGTCTTAAGAGGTAATTCTCTTTGTGCAAACCCTGTGTTCTTTCCCATCCATAGGCATCTGCGCCCTACTGTCTGGCAGTTTAGGTATTTCCACTGGGTTGATGCCCAGCAGAACGAGAGCAGGTATTCTCAGTCTGTTTACTTTATGCAACGCTTCCTGGATTGCA
The DNA here is from genome assembly GCA_004026605.1 of Ondatra zibethicus. Taxonomy (NCBI): domain Eukaryota; kingdom Metazoa; phylum Chordata; class Mammalia; order Rodentia; family Cricetidae; genus Ondatra; species Ondatra zibethicus. The sequence continues at coordinate 740 of PVIU01018116.1, forward strand.
AAACTGCTTCTTCCCATGGGGTAGAGTCTGGAAGGCAGTGTTTCCCTAGCTGTCGAGTTGATGCCACAGTCTTTGTTCCTTGAAATAAGCTCTGTCTTTCAAACTGACTATCTGTCTGCCAGGCCCCAAGAAGCCTCCTTGAGCTCATTCAAGTGCTTGAGTTGCTAAATGGATCCCATGCTAGCTAGTATGGTGTTGTTCCCTACTCCCTGTGCCACTACAGGATTTGAGACAGTTTGAATGAACTCCTTTATGGGCAGTGGCCAGGGGACAGTTTCCTGTGGGTGGCCTTATGAGCAGGGAAATGATCTCCAAGGCAGAGTTTCTTTTTCCCTGTCTCTGAGCTCTGCACCCTTCCCAACTGCTGGACCATGCTGACCCTGGAGAGTGGGCATCCACCAACTGACCCTGAGTGGAGACTTTAAGGAGCAATCAACCATCCTTAGCACTCTGGGTCTTAGGAGAACTTAGCTGGCACCCTCTGGTGGATGTGTTAATTGTCAGCTGGGCAGTGGCGCACGCCTTAAACCCCAGCACTCTGGAGACAGAGGCAGGCAGATCTCTGTGAGTTTGAGACCAGCCTGGTCTACAAGAGCTAGTTCCAGCACAGGCTCCAAAGCTACAGAGAACCCCTGTCTCAAAAAACAAACAAACAAACAAAAAATTTTCCAATACTTATGATCTTTTATATGTTTTTAAATTAATCTCATTAAAGTTGTTTAAGTTATTTCAAATTAAATATACTTAGTTTATTTTTAATCAGAAAATAAGCAACTCAGGGACTACTAGATTGTCTGAAGTCTTAGATGGCGAATTTGAGCCCCTTTCCCAATAATAGCAGAGAGCTATGACCAGGATATTGTGGGCTGGAGAAACCTACCTCCCATGTGTACAGTGACAAGTGACCGAAGGACAGGATCTCAGCCACAGCATAAGCCTTTCACAGTGGATGTCTTAGTGCATTGTTTAGCAACCTAGCACAAGTAGCCTAGGCTGTCACAGTTTTGTTTGTTTTTTGACTCTTTGACTGCTGTTCTGCTGCTGACCATCCAAGTTAAAACCACTCTAAGATACAGTATTGCCCTTCACAGTCAAACCTGTCGCTGGGCAAACCCCAGTCAGGAGAAGTACGCCATCTTGTGAGAGCAGGAACTAGAGTTGACTTCAACTTCTCTCCATGTTGGCTTGGAAAAGAATTTTCTCTGAAGTCTCAAACTTCCTTTCTGACTAGGCCACTGCTTCAGCCTCAACACTATGAAGTACCATTGCAGGATCTGCTCCTCCTTTTTCATGATTTTATTTTATTTTTGCATTCCATCTATCATGGCGCCAGCTCATCTGCAATTTGCTGTCTTTCCCAGGAGCATTTCATGTTCCATCTGTATAATCTGCCTCCATCCCTATCTGCCCCCATTCCCACTGCTCATCCACCTAAATCATGCTTTATTTCTGTCCCAGAAGGCCTTATGGTGATTAAATAATGGCGTTTCTTCTAATATTTCTAGGAACACTGTGTTATTTTATAGTAGACATATTGGATGCTGTGAATTGTGGACTTCAGGCAATTGCTTACTTTCAATATTGGTCTGTCATTAGGTTATGTCTAAAGGACAAAATCAGGCGTCTTCTACACTCTGATGCCATGGATATAGTTGAAACTAAGACTGCCTGTCTGGGAAGGCAATGCCACAAACTGTAGCTGAATAGCTATCTGGATAGTTTCTTTTTTGGCAAACCAGGAGCAGATACTAGAGAGAAGGAAAACATTTGCTATGACAGGCAAAACTTATCAAACAATGCCATGCTAGCTGGAGATCCCCTGGCTGTTCCCTATATTCGCAGGGGACATGGTCCAAACCCTTTACCCCACCAAGGATCCCTTAAACAGCAAGATCGTTTTCTCAATACATACCTGTGATGCAAAGCTCAATTCATAAGCCAGGCATGGTAAGATACTAATAATAGTTAGTAAAAATAGAAATATTGTAAGAATATAGTACAATGAAAATGACCTAAAGGTATGAATTATTTATTTCTATAATATTCCATTTAACATATTCAGACAGAGGTTAAACTCAGGTCTATCAATGGCTGGGAATGAGACACTGATGCACTGGTCTGCGATTGCAATGACTGTGATTTAATTAAAACAGAAACAAAAGGCACTTACACATGGGAGGCAGCATAAGGAGGAAGAGGAAGTATGATGGGGAGTAGGGGGCTTCATATGGACACGTGGACCCTCCACATTTGGAGTTCCTCATTCATAACACATGGTCTTCATCCAGCAATTGTTCTGATCAGGTTAGACACCCCCTGCAGGGTGTCTGGTCTGCACAGAGACTCAGAACCATTGGTTCCTTTTCTTCTAAGCCACACAGGACTGGCTTAGGGAGGGGAGCTGCAGTCCGTTCTTGTAGGTTTTATGTTTGTGATAACCATAGCTCACATTGCTATCCACACCTCAATTTCAATGTTCCTATTTGTAAACGTCCCCCCCCCCGGATCTATGGAAGCCTACCGCATGGGTCTTAATTTGTGAACTCCTGGCATCGGGTTCACCACTGTAAGAACAATCATTTTGGATTACAGTTTTTGATATTAGACATGTCAGCAATGAATAAGGATATAAAGACAGGAGCTCTGCCTACTCAAAAATGATGCTGTGAATGCCCACTTGAGGACAATATCGCACATCTTGCAAAATATTAATCAGAGAAGAAATTTAGATGTTTTCCAAAGTCATTAGGGTAAGGACCGACTAGTATATGTTTTTAGAGAATATTCCAAAAACTGTAAGCTTCATTATTTTTAGGCAAGGCTATAAACTGATTTCCCCCACCCACATTGCTAAGAGGCCCAGATGAATATAATGTTTAATTAAATGAAAAAAATCTCAAAGTGCTTTGTAAGGTGTGAATTGATTAGACGGTTGCTACCGTGAGTGCCGTTGGCTACAATTAGGCTCACAATCTCGCTGTCGATAAATTTGTCTTTGTCCTTCCTGTGTCTGTGTGCTTTCAAATTTGAGTGTTCTTTTTCTATATTACAAGGAGGACTGCTTTGCCAAATATTTAGAGCAGGAGTCAGGCAATGATTTCTAAAATAACTTCAGAATATCCAAAAGGTTAAAATCGACAGTGATTTTATTTCGTCTTTGTGGAAAGATTACTTCTTTATGTGTGCGATGTTTGGCCAATCCAAGAGAAGCACGTAGTTTAGAACTGAGTCTTCCCAAGGCCATTTCAGACTTGAAAAAAAAATCCTCAAATGATATTGCTTCTTTTTCTTTCTAGGGGTTTCTATGAGTTCATCTTCCCTGAAATAAAATGGAAAGTTCCTATTGTTGGCTCGACAATAGGATCAAAGTGTAGTCCCCGTTATGATTTAAATGACTGTAGCAGAAGACAGTCTTTCTAGAGTATTCTCTATGTTCTTGGATCAGAAGTGATTATACTCGCTAGCTCTAATTTCCAGGGAAGCATTAGTCACCCCTCAGCGGGGCCCCAGCACCTCACATCTTCAAAGCGCTCAATGATTATTGATTATCTAATCTCCCTCCAGCCCTGTGGGTAGGTCAGCTCTGTCCGCTCTTCCTACAGACTCAGAGGTCAAGTGCTCTGCCCACGGACCCGACTCCCAGAGTGCACTTGGGCTTGCTTGCTGCAGAGCCAAGGACTCAAATCTTCACAGTGGAGGGAAACAAACCAAAACAGATTTTAACTGCTCGGTAAGAAAACAGTCAATATTTAAAGTTGTTATTTTGCGTTAGACCTGGCTTAGAGCTCTTTACCCGGAAATCACGGCTCGTTTTGTAAAATTACTGTAATTTTAAAGACAATTAAAAAATTAAACATGTTCCAGGTGGAAAGGTCAATTTGAGGAAGAGACGACTTACCTCCTCTTTAATAATTGAGCTGACTGAAAACGGGGCTGGTTTGCTGGGGGCACTGTGAGTCTTTTTACGAGGCCCTTTTTGATTGCCTGCTTTGATGAAGAAGTCTGTTTAAGACAGGGAGTGTGGCAGTCAGGTAGACACCAGCCACCAGAGTTGTGTGAGACAACCCTCTGTTGTAAGATCAGTCCTATCTCCTTTCTCGACACGAGTAGACCCTGATGGCTGGAGACTTCACAGGGCCAGTGTGTGCTCAAGGTCAGATTTTTCGACTTGCAAGGTCACTGGGTCCCTCCTTCTATTGACATTTTCTTTACCTTGCACCAGTAAAGCCAGGGACACCGTTTTTCATTTCACTTTTTTTTTCTTTCAAATTGATCGATGCCCTTTGGCAAACAGTGCTTCCGTGGGACTTCTGGAGTTTGGATAAACGGGGTCCATTTCCTCAACTGTACATCTTTCCACTTATTTCTACTGTTAGGTGGAGGACAGACATGAGCAGCCATGTTAAGGGGCCCTGTCAGACACTGCTCCTGTTCCTGCCCGGGCATCGTGGTAGTGGAGTCTAGCAATCGTGAGGACGTGAGCAGACTCAAGAAGGGTCCAGATGAGAGGAAACCTGAACTATAGCCATCTCCTGAGTGTCCTTGTGGTTACCTGGGTAGTTTGGCTGCTTCCGCCTTACCAGAAGCTGAGGCACATGTTCCCACACATCAACTGATGAGGAGCTGTATCTTAGACATTTCATTTATTACAGTCTCATTGGCGTTGTCGTTGGTTACCTCCCTTTATCGGCTTTTCTAGAGGATCATGGGAAGAAATATCCTAAAGGGAGATCTGGTTTACCACATTTTGTGAGAGGGAAGTAGATCACCTTACTGCATGAAAAACACAGTAACTTCATAAATATTCATAAACACGTAAATCCACAAGGCAGAAACTACCGGGTGGTTTCCTGCTTAGGACAGAGCACTCCAATCTCTCTTTGGAGAGCTTTGCTTTGCTAAACAACTCTTTAAATTGTCTCTGTCCCTCAACTTAGTTGTTTCTTTCCAAGAGACCAGAGAAATCCCCATAGCACTAGAGACGTGTCCTGTTAGATCCTTGGGAATTTGGCCAATGTGAAGGTGGAAGGACATTGACCTTGGCCAGACTCACAGTTTACTAGACCATCCCTGCTGCCACTGTCATTTGAGATGCAACTGCTTCCTGTGGAAGAAATAAATCATGAAGAGGAAATATGTTCCTCATGTCTCTAAAATGGTGGGCCTGCATGCTAGCAGAAGAATCATGGAAGTATTAAAACTTCCATGGCCTCTGCCATTGCAGTAGAACAGAGAGCGAGTGAACACATTTGGAAGCTTCCTGAGAGGGTGGCAGTACCTGGAGTGGCATCAGGAGATAGATGGTCTCCGCAGCGATCACTCTAGAGATGGGTGGGCTCCTGAAAAGTGAGGCACCTCCCCACTTTCTATTTTGGAGTACCCGGTTAACCCTTGCAACTACCATCTACCCGCTGGCTCGGGGTTGGAAGCCCTTCTCTGTCTTTGTGTGGCTCAGCATCTGGACCTCCTTCAGGCCCAAAGAGGTCTCTTGTTTGTCTACACCTCTTAAATCAGACCTGAAGTCTCAGAAGGACTAAGAGAGAAGATTTGGATGTGTACATGTCAGGCATAAGACTCTCTGCCTTGCCTGTGGGCATTTCTGTGGTGCCCACTCTGTTACAGATCTTGTGGCTTGGGGCAGCTGAAGGCATGTTTGAATCTCAGAACCCAGCTTGGTTGGAAGTATCTGCTTGTCTGTACAACCTTCTAGGGGAGTTCATTTTTAGCTGGGAGGAAGGAGAGGATGGGGAGCGATGGAACATTCCTGTTCAACATCCAAAATCAGGTCTTGGAATCTGGTTGCCATTACAGTGGTGGTGTAGAAACGGTAGAGTCATCAGAACAGTGGAATGAAAATGCAACATGGTGACGTCACAGGAACACTGGGTGATAACACAAATAGTGGTTGGTCAACCACACTATAGCTTCAACTTTGCTTCTCGCTTGAAGATGTCAAGTATTTTTAAAACAACATCAGCAAAATCAATAAATCACTGGAAATGCTGAGGGGGAGACAATGCCAGGTGGCAAGCTGGGGGAATAAGAAGTTTCCTTGGCATTTAACCTCTTCTGGGAAAGGCAGGTGTGGTTTGCGGGGAGAGCAGGGAAGAACTTGGGGTCAGTTTCCAAAAACATGCATCATACATCTCAATAATGAGCAAGCCACAGAAATTCCCAAGTATGCAGTGTGGGACCCTCCTTCTAGATAACATGTTGAGTGTCTGCTTGCTCTAAAAGTCAACAATAAATCAGGTGCTATCCTAAAATAGCTACACAAATTGAAACCTTAAAATATGAGATAAAACAAGAGTTTGTCATTCTTCCATACATGTTGAGAGCCTGGCACTGTTATGAGCTAGCCAACATCGGGAAACCCATGTTTGATTCTTTCTGAAAACTGGCGGGGCGGGGGAGGGGTTGACAGGGCATTTCAGGTAGCTCTTAAAGTCAGGGTATTCTGTCTGTTAGAGCCCACGACTGTCATAAAGTTAAGAAGCAAGCACTAAGAATGCAGAAAGAAATCGCTTCTAAAGGGAAGAAACAGATGCGCACCACATCTTACCCACAGGTAGGAGGCAGGGTTTTAACTCTTCTAGGCGCAATTCCGTTACAAAATGGAACTGGCCCCTATCCTTCCCTCTTCCTTCTGCCCATTGTCTCCACCCACCAGCTCAGCAGGGAAAGGCCGGCCTTATAGCACTGTTCTCCAAGGCTAGGAGCAGCTTGGAGAATGCTGCTTCTGATTTGTGTGTGGCTTATGTGTTCTGGTTCACGCTGTGTGTCTACATGGAGGACAGGAGAGGATGTCTGGAGTCCTCCTCTGTCCTTCTCCTCATTACCTCAAGATTGGGTTTCTCCCCCAACCTGACCTCACCACTTTTTGGCTAAGCTGACTGACCAGCTAGCCCTGGTGATCTTCTGCTCTGTCTCTGTCTCTCAGCCCACCCGGGGCATGCACAACCACTCCAGGCTTGGACATGGGTGCTGAGGAGCTTAACTGTGGTCCTCAAGCTTGTACAGTAAGCAGTCTTGCCCACAAAGCCACTCCTCCCGCTCCCTGCTTCTAACATTTAAAGTATGCAGCAATGACCTATGGCATTACTTTTGTGGGGCGGAAGAGGAGAATCACTTACATAATACAATTACTCTTTGAGGAAACAACCATCTTTTTTTTAAAAAAAAAAATAAGCAGCGATTTCAGTTTGTAAATAAAACTGCATGTTAGCATGTGTCCGCTGCTGATGACAGAGTCTTTACTGGTGGACTAAGCGGTGAAGGTATTGGAAAGCCTTATCAGAGGGCAGCCTCACAGGAAGGGACGGCAGCTTTGCTGTCTTGTTGCTCACACTCAGCATAACTGTGTTTCCTTCTGTGTTGATGCCTCATGGTACCAAAATGACCACCGTCATTCCGGTCCTCACCTCCTAATACACATGGCATCGGAAAACGGATCCTGTGCCTTCCTTCTTCATCACCTGGCAAGTGTTAGGGAAATCTATCTTCCCCATTTGATTGGCTGAGTTCACGACAGAAGCAGCTCATGCACTCCTTTCTGTTTGGATGCCTCCCGTCTATTTTGTGAGGGGAGGATGGCGAATGGCAGAGGCCCTGCTGTGCGCTGTCTTTGCAGAGCTACGAGGTCTCTGGACGCAGCAAGTTGCTGTGTGCCACATGTGGTTCGGGGTCACCCAGTGATGGAACAGGAGCCACGATATGTGTACAGAGGACCAGACAATTCTTTGCTTCTGTCTCTCGAAGGAGACAGGCACTGCTCTCTGAAGACTTAATATCCTTGAGAAGAGACTTCCATCATTCTGACAACCAGGGCTAGGCAATCTCACAGAACACAAACAAAAAGTTTAAAATCTCTTCTGTTGACCCTGAGCGGCTTCACATGAAGCAAGAGGTCTATAAGAACCTTGCCCCGACACATGGCCTTCCTATCTGCTTCCTTCTTGTGAGGGTTCATTTTAATCATCAACTTGATTAGATCCAGTCACCTGGGAGACACGCCTTTTAGTGTGTCTGTGAGGACAGTTCACAAGGTTTAGCTGAGGAGGGAAGTATCATCTTGAATATGGGTGTCAGCATCCCAAAAGACTCGGATCTTCACCCATAAAAGAGAAACCCAACAGCATGTTTCTGACCTTCCAGGGTGAGCAGCCCCCTCTGTTACCGCACCTTCCACACCGTGATGGACTTACGGCTCTGACTGTGAGTGAAAACCAGCCCTTCCCTTTCGCTGCATCTCGGCAGGCGCTTGGGATAGTGGTGAGAAAAGCAGTCACTATACTAGCTAATAGTGTGGTCTGAATTCTCCCAAATCACCAAGTCTCTCCCTGAATCAAGCCTCCCTGCGACCAAACAAAGCAAAATTCTTATAAGGCACCTGCAGACACATGTCTTGTAGGATGTAAACTCATCCTGTTGTCCAAGTTGGTCATGTTTAAACACACGTGAAGCATGGCGTACTCTTCCAATTGCAGACCCTGCTTCAGTGAGAGCAAAGAGGGAAGTGTTTTCCGCCCAGCTCTCTTTGCACATGAAGCTGCGGTTCAACGTTAACAGGCTGAGGCTTGTACTGGAACATAAGGAGCAGGTATATTATGTGGGGTGGGAAGATGATCACGAAGAGGTCTCAGGACACGGTCTCACCCTCTGTGGGAGCTCCCAGAGAGCAGAAAGGAAAAAGGTGACTTCTGTGTCCCAAGGGTAAATGACAGTAAGCTTAGTTTTTCTTTCAGGCTCCCAGGACATTGTATTCTTTCTCCATGTGAGTATTCTGGACAGTCCTTTTTTTAAAAAAAAAAATCATTAGACCTAACACAACTTAAATCTCAGAAAAGATGTCAGTGTGTTTCAGCGCCTGGGCACACAATTAATCTCCATCTCTCTCTGGTAACCTAAACACACCTGTGGGATGCTTCCCACTGAATACATGAAAGGAAAACTCATAATAAATCTCACACTGATCACCTTATCATGACTGACAGCGCTGCTGCAGGCTCCTTCTTTATGAGTATAGTTTGGGAGTGTATAAACGCGGCGGATTGATTTCTGCAGAGTCCTGCCTTTCCTTCAGCATTTATTCCAAGCACTGAAACTCCCTCTTTTTTAATAAAAAAAAGTACTCAAAGTACTCAAAAAATATGGTTCCTGTGTTTAATTTTTATAAACACACACATGTGTGCGAACACACATGCACACAGAACATTACTTAATGCCTGGAAGACCCACAGTGCTAAATGAGAGCTGACCATGGAGCGTCCCTCTGCAGCTCCCAGGCAGGGTTGTCCTTGCTAAGCGGAGATTGATTGGAGAGGAGACTCTAAGAACTTCTTAGAGGAACCCTCAGGATTCAAATGCAGTCGTCCCTAGTGGACTGCTGCTCCCCCATACTTGTGTCTCCAGCGAGTTGTAGCAGACTGAGATACACTGGGTGCTTTAGGAGATGGTGTCTCCTTAGAGAACCACTGGGGATGTGTCGCCTGGGTCTAGCCCACTTTTCCCTGTCTAGGAGGAAGCTGAGCACCTTCCACACCCATTCCTGCTGCCGAGATGTCCTGACCTAGCACACAGCCATGGATAGTTCCTCTGAAACCTTAGGTAGAAATTTTTGTGTGCTGAAATTATTCCGATTGCAGACGAAAGCTCAGTAGCACACAAGTTTCTCACACTCTGGGCTAGTGTCCTCCCAGTTGTTCCAGAGGCTTTCAGAGCCCTCCCTCCTGTGTCTAGCCAGTAGGTGAGAAGTTGCTGGCACCTGTGGGAATGACAAGATTGAAGGGTCAAGGGCCTCTCTTTCATCCAGCCCCTACTACTTGTTTCTGGTTGTAGTGTTGTCGTCCAGTTGTTTCTTTTAAAGATGTTCTACATTAGGCCAGAGGACCCTTGTCTACGGCAGTGTGTGTGTGTGTGTGTGTGTGTGTGTGTGTGTGTGTGTTCTATCAGTTCTGTTCCTTTAGGGAACCCTGACTGATACACTAACTTCAGTGTCTCTCGTCCCACAGCACACTGGCTACACACAATCAGGCTGGCGCATCCATCTCAGTAAACCCACGCTTGTTTGTTCAGCTTTCCTTAGTGTTCTGGATTAGTGTCCTCTGTCCCGGGTCCGAGGCAGGGTACCATGGCTCTCTTGGGGACACACTTTCTTTTAGGTTCCTTCTGGCTGTGGTAGTTTCTCAGACTTCCCTTGGTGGTTGCCATGTCTCCTAGACTGTCCTGTCTGTTGCTGTGGTAAAATATCAATAACAAAAGTAACTTATGGAGGAAAAGGTTTCCTTCAGTTCAGATTGCCAGGTAGCCATTCATCACTGACTGAGGAGAATCAGGGCAGGAATTCCAGGCATGAATTGAAGCAGAAACCATGGAGGAGCACCCCTGACTGGATCCCTTCGAAGTTATGCTCAGCAACTTTTCCTGACCATCCCAGGCCCACTGTCTAGGGATGGCACTGTTCACAGTGCCGAGCCTCTGACATCAGTTAGCAGGAGAGACAGTGCCCTATTGTCTCAGTCACTCACTGAGGCTCGCTCTCTCACCAGATGTGTCAACTGACAACCAACATCAGCCGCCATGTTCCAGTACATATGTCCCCTGGTGGGTGCACCATTTTTGGAAGGTTCTGGAAACTTTGGGACTTACAGCCTAGTTAAAAGAAGCCAACCAGCATCACGTACCACTGAAGTGTGGATCTGGGTCACCTGACTGCCCCACTCAGGGGTCACTTCTTCTCTTCTGCTCTGCAGCTTTGAGAAGTGGGACACTCGGGTCAGGCATTAGACTTCTGCCGGCTTTATATGATGGCATCTTTACTTCTTAAAAGATTATACTTTATATTTCCTTTTAAAAACTCCAGCCATTTCAGGCCTGACCACTAGCTCCTGCTGATTCACATGGCTGCATACATGCTGGTCTTTGAGTTATTTGTTCCATGACATCCGGTGTACCAGTAGGTTGTAATTTATTTTGGCTTTTGTTTCCCTTTTTATGTTGAACCCTAGCATTTTCTAATTTCTTGGATCCACGTTACCACTGGGTACACGCACAGTATGGCACCACGGCCACGTTTCCTGTTTTCTAGGTGATTTCTTTCATGGCCAGGTGGCATCTTCTCCTGCTTGTCCCAGTGCAGGCCAGGAGTTTGCTGCCCTCTCTCTCTCTCTCCCTCTCCTCTCACAGGACGCTGCCCTATTCTGGCTCGGGCTGCAATAATGTCTACTGCCAGAGCCGACCAGGGACCCCCGTGCCTAGTCTGGAAGTCTTTTTCCCTTCACGCTTGTCTTTGACCTCCCCGTTCACTATAGAAACCTGCATTTCCTGTTCCAGCTACTGTGGTTACATTGTTAGATGATCAGATTTACATGGTAGGAGGTGAGTACTCTGTACCCTATCTCTGCACGCTTTTCTGCACCATTCCCCAGAACTTCCTCCTTGGGATATCTTTGTAGCATATTTCATATATATTGACCTGTCGTCTTCACTAAAGGAAAGCGAAGTTTTGGTCAATCTCTGGGGTCAGAGAATGGCCCAATGCATAAAGTGCTTGCTGAGTAACTATGGGAACCTGGGTTCAAATCGGCGCAACCCATATAAAGCTAGACACAATTACAGGTGTCTTTAATCCATTACTCCCACAGCAAGACGGGAGCTAAATGTGGGCGAATGTGCAGAAGTCGGAGGGCTGCTTACCCTGCTTACCCTGCCCTATGCAGGTCAACAAGATGCCCTGGCTTTGAGAAAGTAGAAGGCAAGGACTCACACCCGAGGTTGTCCTCTGACCTCCGTGCACATGGATCCTCATTCACCACATGAACACACACACACACATATAACACACACACGTGAAATCACATCATGTATACATCCTCCTGAGTGCTGTCATCTTTCTGACAATGGTATCTAGGACTAAAACCTCTTTCTGGGAGTTCTCAGGGTGAACATATACTATCCTATGTTAATTATGGACCTACTTGCTATACATTAGGAATTTATGCTCACCCAGGATCAAGACACAGCTGTTCCCTAGTGATTAGCTCTGGGCCTAGCCTAACAATGGATGGACTTGAGAGTCAGAAGTAAAGTGGGTATTTACAGTGAGTCCCGCATGAAGTAACCAGAGGATGCATGCAATGATTTCCAGGTGGGAAGGTATGGATGGAGGAAGATGTCGGCCTGGGCTTGGAAACTAGAAATCATGTGACCTGGAGCTGCCATATTTGCTATAGCAGGAACCAGACTGTATCTAGACTCTAGCGTCAAGCAACAGCTCAGGAGACTGCTAAGTCACCTGGGGTGTCCGTTTCCATGTGGGGTGCCATCTAGAAGCTTGATCCCAGGAACACGCCGCAAGTTTGCTCAAGAACAAACTGTTGAAAATACCTTCTTGAAAACGGAAGGAGAACATCGTGAGGACTGGTGACTGTTGAGGACTAGGCAGGGGTAATCTCAGGAAACTCCTGGCAGCTGGAACAGTCAGGCGTGGGCTGGGACGAGGCTCAGCCAAGTGCTTGTTGTGCAAGCATGAGGCCCCAAGTTCGGATCCCAGCACCCACACAAAAGCCCATAATATCAGGGGAGAAAACAGATCAGCAAGCTCCCCCAGCTGTGGACCCTGTGAACTCCATTAACAGCTGGCCTGACAAGACACGCCGACCGGTAGAATGGTGCCGTCAATGTTAGGGAACCAACTAATCGTTTTTGGATTGGAATTCAGGCCCACTGCACAAGATGGAACTCATGCCTGATACAGTTAATAGGGCCAAGACCCTGTGACTAGGTAGGTCATAGGCCCTAGGGAAGAACCTCCTGCTATTACCTCCTGCTGTTATTTTGTCAGAGTATTTCGAAAGACTTGGTTATACCCACCGGTGATGTCATCTCACAGTCCTCATCAAAGAAGCTTCTATTTGCAGCAGACAGTGATTAACATAGAGATTCACAACTGGCCCAGGTGTTCAACCCTAAATAGGACATCTGCGCCATACCCCTCCTCCCAGGGTTCAGGGATCGTCACGGGAGAGGGTCGGAAAGATTGCGAGAACACAGTGGATGACTACATGAAACTGTTCTCGCATATGTCAGGGCAGTTGCTCCTATGAACTCACAGCACTTATGGCAGGTATGCTTGAGACCTGCGCAGGACCAAACCTGTCAAAGTCCGGTCATGGAGAAAGGCCATGAAGTCCCACTCCTACTTGAAGAGCTATTGTCAAGTGATTGCTATTGGGGGAGGGAGAGACAGCTTTCTTCAGGGACCCCTGCTCTAATACCCTGGCACACTGGCAGCACTGAGCAGCTTCGGTGGGTTTAAAAAGACAGAACACATGAAGATGGGGGGATAAGTGGCGGTAGGGGGTACAGGAAGGTTGGTAGGGGAAGGAACGGGGTGGATTTGCTTGAAACACATTATATGCATGTATGAAATTCTCAGACAGTGAAACAGGAGGACGGAATAAGAAGGAAAGTTGGCCTCACCCCGCCACTGTGCAGCTGGTCACCAGCTCTGGGGGGCATCCTATCCTTATGGGCATGTCTGGCCACTCGCTCCAGCCCAGAGCCTCTACGGAATGAAGCAGGGACCTGGGTGTTTATGAGCAGGCTGAAGGCATCCCAGCATCCTGGCGACAGAGCCGCTTCCCCACTCTGGGCCTATCGATCTCCCATCAGTCATTAGCAAGTGGCTGTGTTCAACATGACCCTTGGGCATTTCTTCAATGCAAAGCCACTTAGCATTAAAATGGCTGGGTGTCCTAGGTTTTCCTACAAGCCTTTTACCACCTGAAGTCCCAGCTAGTACACCAAAGTGCCAAGTTGACCTTTGACACCTAGGACACAGCGAGACATGCTTTTCAAGGGCAGGAATTCTCATGGAAATAAACCAAACATACGGAACAGCATCTCCCCCTCTGACAATTTAAGAGCAAAGGTACTTTTTATAATTATTCTATCAGTATTTCTATAGTCTGAGGTAAAGAATCCTTTCTTCTAATAGGACTTTAAGTTTCAAGGGAATAAGTACCTGGAGAATTAAATGTCCTCACATTTTATAATATCATAAATTTAAAAGTAAATATTTTAGAAATTAAAAATGTGTGAATTGGCGGTTTCACTCAGCTCTCACTGGTGTCTCCCACAAGGGCTGGGGAATTTTTCCTGCAAGCTCTTGCCCACTGGAGAGGCAGTACGAGGTCCGAAAGAGCTGGGCAGTCAGTCACCTCAGCTCTAGTGTGTATGTGTGTTGGTTAATTGATTTTAATTGTCAACGAGACACACTTTAGAATCATCTGTAAGAGTGCTTCAATAGTGTATAGTTTGTATCAGGTTTGCCTGTCTGGATATCTGTATGGAGGATATCTATAGGATTTGTCTTGATTCCATGATGTGGGAAGATCTAGGCAGGGTGGGAGGCACCATTCCCTAGGGCTAGGTCCTGGACTAAGAGTGTGGAAAGTGCTGGGACCCAAACTTAGTTTCTCATGATTGCAAAGGGAGTGGTAGGAGCATATGTACTGATTCCTCCATACTCCTGATGTGACAATGACTAGCTCCCCCAAGTTTCTGCTAACTTCACTTCCTGGAAATGATGGACTACAACCCAAAATTGTGAGCTGAACCTTTGTCCCCCAAGTGGTTTTTGTCAGGATATTTATTACAGCAACATAAATGAAAACAGGGCAGGGAGCATGTGTAAATATGTGTGTGTGTGTGAGTATGGCATGTGTGTGCATGTATGTGTGTGTGTGTACATGTGTGTGTGTGTCTATTGTAGTCTGAGGACATGCCAGCAGTTGCTATAGAAGCAAGATATGACGTAACAAGCCAAGAACCTTGTAGTAAAATATAGAAAGGTAAAAATGAATTAATTAAACTTGTAAGAGCTACTTAGTAATAAGCCTGGGCTAATAGGCCAACCAGTTTGCAATTACTATTAAGCTTCAGAGTGTTTATTTGGGAACTTGCAGTCAGGAGAGAAACTTCCAGTTACAAATGGTGCCTAATGTGGGTAAGAGTTGGTTGTGGCTTGTTCCTTTCTCTCTCTGATCTTTTAGCATTTACCCCAATATCTGGCTCTGGGTTTTTATTATTAAGACCAATTAGAACTTATGCAAAAAATGGCTCCCACCATCTTGCATGGATCCTTAGAAGATCTAAAAAAGTTTTTGCTTTTGTTTTTTTTTTTTTTAAAAAAAGGGTTTCTAGACCCACAAAAAGGGGAGTCAAGCACAGCTTCTCAATAGCACCTTTTTCAAGAGTTCCTGCTGTGAAGCACTTAAATAGGGTTTGTGGGCAGCTTGTTACAAGCTGTCTGATGGTGGACCCTGTGCATCTCTAGAGTTGGGGTGGTGAGCATGGCTCCCAGAGCCACCTCTGCTATGTTGGAAAGCTAAACAGGGCAGGGCAACAGCCGAAACCTCAGCATTGGTCCTAGCCATGCCCACTTAGCATTTTTAAAAAAACTGTCCTGGTCAAAAAATGGTTAAAGATGCACAATAAAGACAGATTCATACAAAAAGAGTCTCTAAACAGTTCACAACATGTTTGTTAAATATGCATAAGCTTGGGAGAGAGAGGATAAAGGATTGGCAGAGCCATAGATTAAAAGAATAACTTAAAGGTAATAAACTGAAGTTCTTAAAAAAGAAATAGAGTAAAGAAAATTATAATAAGCCACATAAAGATAGAAAGTACACAGAGAGTCTAGATCATTTATACTACTGTGTTTTCTTTGAACTTTTTGACTGTTAATGAACTAACTTCAGAGAGACCTTTGATTGTGGGAGCTGCTGAGCTAAACCAACATCAAGGTATCTAGACTTCAAAATTTGGGTATAAGGATATTATTTCTTTGGAAAAGAGGTTCTGATTTTGTTTCCACAAAAGATTAGAACCTGTTTGGACTCCTTCCAAGCTAATATGGTTTGATCAAGTAAGACCCCCTGTGATGTCTCCATAGGAGCAATTGCCCACGTGATCCAACATCCAGAACCGTTTCCAGGCTCCTGGCTGAGATGAACCAACAATACAAAATATCCCAGTCAGGACTTGACCATAATTCTAAATTTTCTCAGAATCCCCACTAGATTACCAGCACCCCCAATCAACAGGAACTAGTATAGAAAACTATTCCCAAATTCCCAAAATATTGTTTATAAAAGTTTGTTTTCATTTAAAGGGGGTTGGCTATAAATGATTAATAGTCATAGTCAATCTCTTTCTAAGGAAAAAAGGGAGATATTATAGTGAAATGATAAAAAAGGCTTATTATTGAATCTACTTTAATCCAAAAACAACTGTTAACTCAAAATGCTTAACATTGGTATGGATTTTGGCTTAATAATACAAATTTAAAGTCAAGTTTGTTATAGTATATGTATATTTCCACTCTTGTTTAAGGTCTTATGTTTATGCAGCTCATTTAAAAATGTAAGGTATTGTTAAGAAATATAAATTAATAGTCATCTATAATCATCAAACTTATAGTCATGTTAGGTTTTCTAGATATGCAGAGATATATTTCAAATAGGTAATCTTCAAACACTTCAAAGACCTACAGAATATGGCATTTAAAAGTTTTAAGAACTTAGATTTTATTCATCAGCGAGAGATGTCTGCTCATGGCAGCATCAGTTATTTCAAGAGGATGATGGGCATTGAAGAAACTCATTATGGAATTTGCCTTCAATGTGGCAAGGCTAGCCATTTGGGCAAGAAACTGCTCTTGCCTGGACTGCTTGACAATATGCTGTATAAACTGGACATGCAGAACCAAAATGAAAATGACTGTCAAAACTAGGTGGGACAGTCCTTAAGGTTCCTGCTTCATGGAAGAGTCTGTCAGACATTCCACAGGACACAGAATAAAATGGCAGACAAACTGCCACTATAAGTGGGACAGTTTCAAATTTTCTGCTTCACTGAGAAGTCTGCCAGTCACTCTAGGCCTGTAGGCTGAAGATGGATGCCCAACATTACAGAAGAACTTTGTGTGATTGTCCAGGTAGCCAGAGAGCTCTGTCATTGCTAGAGTTTTGGAAGTTGTTTACAATGCACTTCCCAGTTACTCAGGTAATATTATATCCTTCTGGGGTCTTTGATGGCAATGAAGACTAGATAATTATAATTATAGCTTTTTTTTAGTTATGATAAAAGATAAATTAGATATGAAACTTTAGACTCACAAAGGTAGGATAGATGTTATTTTCTTTAATTTTGTCAAATACAAATAGACTAAATACTATAATTCTTGCTTGATACCTGTTTTTCTATATGTAATTTTACTATGTTAAAGTTAAAAAACCTTCCTTTTTAATTAGACAGAAAAGGAGAGATGGCATGGAATGTCCTTCTATATGCTGTGAATATGCTTTATTACGATTGGTTAATAAAGAAGCTGATTTGGCCTATGACAGGGCAGAATATAGCTTGGTGGGAAAGTCAAACTGAATATAGGGAGAAAAAAGGTGGAGTCTGAGGAGATACCAGTAGCTGCTGGAGAAACAAGATGCAAGGTAACAAGTATTAAGAAATGGGTTAATTTAAATTGTAAGAGCTAGTTAGTAGTAAGCCTGAGCTAATCAGCCAAATAGTTTGTAACTAATATTAAGCCTCAGAGTGGTTATTTGGGAACTGGAGGGTGGGACGGAAGCCTCCAGTTACACTAGGATCTCTCACTCAATCTAGAGCTAGGTTGGCAGCCAGGAAGCTCTGGTCATTCTCCTGTTTTTACCCATACCACAGTAGCACTAGCATTACTAGTGAGTGTGCAAGGCCAAGGCCAGCCTTCTTACTTGGGTGCTGGGAGCCAAACTCAGTTTTCCATGATTGCGCAGTGAGTTTGTTCACCCAATGAACCCTGAGTTTTGTTTTGCTATCTTTAAAACCATGTTTCTGGCTCTGGGTCACTCATCTCTGCCTCAAATGAAAGAGTTTGTATCATGATGGAAAGAGTTTAGCATATGAATGGAGGTCACAGTCATTGCAACTGCTTCTGAGTACAGGCCAAATCACTGAAAACAGAGGGAGCTGACAGGGAGCCTGAGGAACCCAGAGTGTCAGCTGCTTTTCTCTGCTGCTGTGAGTTGGCCTCACCCTGCTCTTCCCCCCCCATCACCCCCCTTCTGCTCTGCCACCTCAGGAGGGTCACTCATGGCTAACTTCCAGGGAAGCTACAGCAGACCAGGCTTTGTGAGTCCTGACTTTTTGTTGAATAAAATCCACATAAAGACAGAACCAGCTGTCTGGATATGTGCTAGGCTATTCCTGGTCCATCCGGACAGATGTGTGCTTGCTTCCATTATGCACTGAGTAACCCTCTTGGATACAGAAAACTTTCAAAGTAGTTTCCTTAAGAGGAACATTCCCATTTTCAAGATCACAGAATAAATCTATACTTGACTTTAAAATTTTTTTCTTAATAAAATATGTAAAAGACCTAGACCAGAGTATAAAAAAACATAGGCTAAAAATAAAAATTAAATAATGTACATTTGAGGCCTCTGAATATATTTTCAGCAATTTTTATTTTCTTTTAATAAGATTGCATGGAAGTCCCCACATGTATTCACAAATATGCTTCAATGCTACAGACCTAGAATTAAAAATAATTGCATTTCAAGATTTCTGATTAGTATGCCATTTTACCTCAATCACTGTAACCATGTTGACAATTTTATAAACAGACACACATACACAGCTTCTAAATAAATATGCATATAATGTCAGATATGTGTAGCTACTCATATATAAATATCAGCATTTATGATATAGTGCCTATATAATCATCAATACATGCACATATACACATTTTTAATCATTTCACGTCAATTTCAAATTTTATAGACTATTATTTGCTTGTCTTGGCTTTTAATTCTGTCCAGGCATGTTTTTATAGCTGGAGATTGAACCTAGGGTCTTGGATGCTAGGGAGTACTCTAACATGGATCCAAACTTTCTTTGCCTTACAATTTTGAGACAACATCTCTTTATGATGCCCGCACTGGCCTTGAACTCAGTCTGTATCTTGTGCTGGACGTGAACTCATGACTCTCCTGCCTTAGTCTAGCTGGCTCATAGGCCTATGCCTCCATGCCTGACTCATTCTGGGCGTTTAAAAATAGATAAAGACACATAAATACTTTGTAATTTCTGATGTTGCTTAGAATAAAGACATGAATTCCATGTAACTATCACTTTGACATGAACCCTATGACTCTGAAGCATCAGCAAGTCAACAGGTTCATGAGATGCTTAAAATGACAGTTGTAAATACCAGACATCTCATTTGCATGCGGCTCAGGTCTCCCATGCATGCTTACCACTGTCCAGCACTATCTTCCTTGCAGTTTGTGTGTGCATGTGCGTGTGTGTGTTTTCACCCCAGGGCCTTGTGCTTCCTAGACTAGTGTTCTGCTCTGGGTACCTATCAGCCTACTATTATCTTCCGTGCTACCTTAAGTGTTTCTTCTGCCACCCCCTTGTTTCATCTTTTCCTGACAATAACTTTTCCTGACATAAATGGTAACTCTCAAGGTCTCTGTCCTATGACCGTCGGGACTTGGGGCTAGCGCCCTGATCCTGGGCCTCTCCCATAGGCCAGCACACCTCTATGGGCAGTCTCTGATCAACTCTTCCCACTCAAAGTCTGTTTCTCCTGTTTTGCTAAACCTATTTTTTATTTGTGCTGTTTCATCCTATGTTCTGTGAGGACCGGAGAAAGCATCCTGTCTATATGATCAAGGAGTGCCTTCCCATTCAGTAGCCCAAAGGTTAGAGGGAGGGATAGGCAAATTCCCTTCAGGAAGCTCAAATGCTGCCCACACATTTCCCATGGCTTGCTCTGCATTTCAACATCATGGGAATCAAATCCTTTAGAGCCTCATGATGCCCTAAACTGGATATATTTGTCACCTGGCTGGACAGAGCAGTTGCTAACATCTGGTCTAGAGAACTATGCTAAAGCAGAAGAGAGAGTGAATGAAAGCTTTCTTTAATCTTTTCTGAACTAGTCTGGAGTCTGTATTACTGAAATAATTGTGAGACCATCTGGTGTAGGAGGTTCTTCTGTTTGTGTGTTGCTTTCATTGGTTGAATAAAGAGACTGCCTTGGCCTTTTGATAGGCCAGCCCTTAGGTGGGCTGAGTAGACAGAACAGAATGCTGGGAAGAAGGCAGTGTGGCAGATGCCATGTTTCTCCACGACCTCATGGTGAACACAGATTAATAAAAATGGGTTAGATCAAAAGTGAGAGTTGACCAAAAAGAAACTAGATATAATGGGTCAGGCAATAATTTAATTAATATGATTTCTGTGTGGTTATTTTGGGGCTTAAACTAGCCATGCGGCTAGGAGCCAGGTGGCCAGGACCAAAAGCAGACTCTCCTCATTACTACAACCATCCTGCCATCTAGTACATGCCAGATAAAACTACTAGATTATATTTGTTTTGTACTTGTCTCAACTGCCTTATTTACCATATTAAAAATCTCTGTGGTAATATGTTACATTCCCATAAAGTCCGCATTCAACCCAGAGTGCAAGGCTGGGCCCTTCTGATGGCCACCATGCTTTCCAGCCGTGACTTCCATTTCCCCTGCCTCACACAGTCTTCTCAAGGTGACTTCCATCCTTGCTCATGCTTGGTCCCTGTAGTGTGTTTAATATATACCTGCAAATTTGTTGACATTCTTCCTTTCCAAAGGTAGAGGCTAATTCCCCTCTGGAATTGACAAATCACTTCCAATAATACAGCGTGGGTTAAGTGATGCTGCGTGACTCTCTGGATCTGTCATAGAGGGGATGGGCGGCCTGCTTATTTCTCTTTGGCATCACTCACTGGGGAACCCAGCTGCTGTGTCTTCTAGTGACTGTCCCTCATGAAGCACCCCAGGTTAGAATGCCCAGTCCTCCCACTCCTGACCTACAGAAAGATGAGCAGTTGTCTTACGCCACCAAGTTTTCTATGGCTTACTGTGCACCAGTCAATAAATAATCTTCACGAGGCCACCACAAGTCTCTCTCCTAGCGTTTTCATTCATGACTGGCTTTTTTTTTTTAACTGAAAAACTTTGAAAAAGCTACTTCAATTCTTTGCCTCAACTATCCTTAGATAAGGATAATTATCTTATTATTATTATTAGCTCTTATTTTTAACACTAATAAAGAGAATAGAAATGAACATGTTTGGTGCCCCCACTGTGGCTCATGCATGCAATCCCAGCATTCTGGAGGATGAGGCAGGAGCATTGTATGAGTACATAGTGATTTCAGGCTAACATGAGCTACTAAGTAAAACTGTTTCAAAAATCCAAACAAATTAATAAACAGCATACAAAGAAAATGGCCGTTTCTCATGGGTCCCAAGGCTCAGTCAATGTGGACGTGTGTTGTGAGGTCAGCATCACAGCCCCAGGCCACCTCCTCTTAAATATACATTAGTCAGGGTGGAGAGATGGCTCAGAGGTTAAGAACTCTGGCTGTTCCTCCAGAGGTCCTGAGTTCAATTCCCAGCAACCGCATGGTGGCTCGCACCATCTGTAATGAGATCCGGTGCCCTCTTCTGGCCTGCGGGCACACGCGCAGACAGAACACTGCACATAATAAATATTTTAAAAATGTGTGCTACTCATCTTGCTGCCCTTCTGCTCCTCTGCCTTGCACTTTGCCTGTAGAAGGGGAGAATTCTGCCACCCATCGCCCATCCGCAATAGGATTTGCTGTGTTGCATACGTCAGCATTTTTTAAATTTTCTTTTTTATTTAAAAATTTATTTCTCATTTTACATACCAATCTCAGTTCCCTCTCCTTCCCCTCTTCCTGGTCCACCTCCCCCACCCACACCTCATCCACTCCTCAGAGAGGGTAAGGCCTCCCATGGGGAGTCAACAAAGTCTGGCAGGTCAAGTTGCGTAAGCAAGCAGCTCTCTTAAACCCTTAGCCATCTCTCTACTCCCTACTGGAACATAAGAATTTTATGCATATCAGCATTTTCATGTTCCAAAAGTCAAAAAGAGGTTGTATGAAGAAGCTTGAACAAGCATGAAATATTTTGACTGTTAGACATCAACATCTTTTAGTAATCAGGATTTCAAGCTGAGACTTTTCCCATTAATCAGAAGGTGTCTGATGGGTGAGGCAGGCTGCCTTGACCCCATCCCACCATCTGTAGTGCGTTCTTCCAGCTTTAGACACTGGGCAGGGCTTTGGGGTGGGGCCACCAGGAACCGGTTGAGGAAACTGAGCCTCAGTGTGGACTGTGGAGGGCTCCTTCTACTTGTAAATACATGCACTAACATAGAAAAGAGCACACTCAAGTTTTCAGAACAGCTCAGGACTTGCCGGAAGAGCGTCTCTCTGCACCTAGTGCCTGGCTGTATGGTATCAGCATTCTCAGACACCAGCTTTTCAACTATGCGTTTTCCAAAGGCAAAAATCAACATCTGGATGGCAACTATTCAGAAAGAAATTTCATGTCTTTCAACTCGCTTTGCTGTCTGTTAAGATTCTTGAGATATTCCCTTGGATGGGGCTTTGTACAGTAAATAAGACTAAGACTTAGTGTTAAACTGGAGAAAAGAAATAAACCTTTTAACAGGCCTGCCTTTGCCAAGACTCAGCACCCTGCTTGTGTGAAGCCTGCGTAGCATCAGGGTTTAGCAAGATGGTCTCCACTGGTAAGAGAAAGTGTTAGAAGAGGCCTCTACGAAGGTGACTCTGCATGGATCCAGGCTGCAGAAACTTGCCACATCCTTCCGTTCCCGGACATCCAGTTGACATTTTGCATGAGTACCGAGTTAGTTCATCATGAATAATCACAATGCTTTGATAATCTACACAAGAGTTTTCCAGTAGAGACCTTTGATTGTCTGTCTTGCCCACAAGGGAATTTTAAGCAGGTTAGCTACTGCAAGGCCTCCAACAAGGAGAAGGAAAAAAATCCTTCAGTTTTTCTGCAAGCAATCTGTGTCCCAGAGTTCAGTATGACAGAGGAGGACATTATATACTTCACAGACCACACATTGGCCGTGAGGAAAAACAACCCCAAGTGCTGTCATTGGGATGGGAAATGTCCCCAGCAGGCCCGTGTTTGAACACTTGGTCTCCAGATGGTGGCACTGTTTTAGGGGGTACTGGAGTCATTAGACTGTGTCCTAGTTAGCTGAAGTGGCTTGGGAGAGGCGGGCCTTTCCCATGACATCTGCTTTGGGTTTTGGCTGGTGCCTTCCGCTTCCCCATCTGCCCAGGCTATTCTACAAGCTTGCACTGGCGTGAACTGCCTGGTTCAGCTGTCATGTCTTCCCCAGCCTGGTGGACCCGCATCCCCTGAAACCGTCAGTCAAAATAAAACTTTCATTGATTGAGTTGCTTGTCTCAGATATTTTGGCAAGGCAACAAGGAATGCAAGCATCATCCCATGCATGCAGGTGCAGCTCTTTGACTTACGCTGCAGGAGGTGGGGTGTCCGTTTGCTCTAGAGTGAAGCAGGGTAGGTAGTGGCAGATTTCAGCACACCATGTGAATGCTGCTGAGAGCTTACTAGTCTCGGTTGAGGCCTGACCCCTGCGCTCTGTAAACATCTATCAGAAGAAAGTATGAAACATTGAGAAGAGACAATTTCTTTAACAGGATTTTGACAAAAATAAAAACAAACCTTGAGGAAACAAAAAACGGCTCTTGGATTGTCTAAAAATTAAGACTTTGAAATCATAGAAAACAAAATGAAGAAAAGATACTCAACTGCTGTGACCATGGTCTTTTTGGTAAGGACTGGTATATTATTAAAGCCCCTGTCTTAGCTGTGAATTGTTGCTTTCTATTGAGTATTTAGTGAGAAATCCTTCATGGTAAGCCTAGCTTCTTGTCTGATTCTCACTGGTGGGGGGGGTATGGCATGTGGTGGAGAGTTACTTGATGTGATTGCATTGGGCAAAGACACCTGACTTAGTGTGCTGATAAAATGGATATCTATGACAGAGTTGTAAGTGATGTGTGAAATCTTGTTAGCGAAAGTCTCTTACAGGGCTTTCAAATACACTTTTCTCAGCTCGCATCAGTGTGATTCCAAAATTCTAACATCTGCAATTATGGTTTGGGGCATTTTACTGAATGCAAACATTGAGTTAATGAATGGCTGATGTACAAGATTTTAGGTTGTTGGGGGTTACTTTTAGAGTAAGGTGAAGAGACTGTACCCTAAACGGATTACACAGTCCTCTCCCATATATACTTTTAAATTCATATTTATGTCCTTATAGAATGCCCTAGAATGAATATGTTTAAATAATAGGTATTTAGTATGTCCAATTCTCCATACCCTTTCCCTTGCTGATGGCACATTTTAGTAGCTGTGTGGAATAATTCATGGGAGTGGAGATGCCATTATCCTCACCTCTGTATTGTATTTTGGTGTCTTTAGTGTCTTCATAACCTCTCCCTTCTGTCCCAGGGTTCATCAGTGAAATCCGGCTCATTCTTTTACTTTTACATGTAGCCTAAAAAATAAGAAAAGGAAAGAACAAAATGAAGAAGAGTAATGTGGCATGCACAGCCTCCGGGAAACAACCATTTCATGGCTCCGGTGCATTGTATGAACTTTCTCTGTCACATAAAGAGCAGAAGCAAGGTGCAGTGCTAACTCAAAACCACAGAAGACAGGATCTGTGAAATCAGTCATGGAAAATTAATTTACTTTTAAAATAGTTTCTTGAAGAGAATTCATTTACAAATATGTAACTGGTGAGTATCTGTTTAAACTGTGAATGTCTATTTAAAATTAAAATGACTTTGTTAAAGTCCCTTTTCTCTGTTTATATAGACCTTCCTAAATCAGCATTATTAAAGTATTGATAGATTATTATATTAGTATTATTAATATACTTAATATATTAGTCTATTGAAATAAAAATGTGCCTAGAAAGTTGAAAATATATTAGAAGCCCATAGCTATTTAAACCTGTTGCAAATATAACATAGTTGATTCTTGTTGATCTAATTGTATAATGATTTATTTAGATTTCAAGTAAGAGACTCAAATATCAAATGCCCAGCAGAGATGCAGGTGGATATTTCACAGGGATTTTCAACAGTCAATAGATTGCCTGCAGTATTTATCTCATTTTGGAAATGTGCTGGTCTTTAGAGTGAAGGCTAATTATGATTCTGATTCTTATTTGTATTATTTAATTTCCCATCTGTACACTAATTGCTTCCAAGCAGACCACTGTGAATTGTCCTAAGCTTTATTGTATTTTTATAGCAGCAGAAACTGGAACTGGCTTCATAGGTGGATGGCACACACCCCCTTTAGCCTCGGGTCTGGGAATTGATTGATACAGCTGAGAGGCAGTCCTTCGGAGTGGAAGGCAGCCATACTCAGAGGAGGTAACTGCAGTTAAAAGCCTAAGAGATGCTTACTGGTCAACAAGACAACCATGCTTACTAAACCTGAATTCTTACCTTGCATCCTCCAAACCTGGGGTATGGAAAGTTCACAGATACACACTTCACCTGTTACAACATTGTTCTTACCTAGACACAACACCTGTTTCAACATTGTTCTTACCTAGACACAACACCTGTTTCAACATTGTTCTTACCTAGACACAACATCTGTTACAACATTGTTCTTACCTAGACACAACACCTGTTACAACATTGGTCTTACCTAGACACAACACCTGTTATTGTTGAAAGAGGTTGCTCATTTGTTCCTGGCAGCTTGGACCCGAAATAAGCACACAGAAATCATATTATTTAAATCACTGCTTGGCCCATTAGCTCTAGCTTCTTATTAGCAAACTCTTACATATTAATTTAACCCATTCCTATTAATCTGTGTATCACCACGTGGCTGTGGCTTATCAGCTAAAGTTCTGGCGTCAGGCTCCAGTGGGGCTACATGGCTTCTCTCTGACTCTGCCCTCTTTTCTCCCAGCATTCAGTTTAGTTTTCCCCACCTATATAAGCTTTGCCCTATCAATGGGCCAAGGCAGTTTCTTTGTTCACCAATGGTATTCACGTCATACAGAGGGGAATCCCACATCATGTTACAACATTGTTCTTACCCAGACACAACACCTGTTACAACATTGTTCTTACCTAGATACAACACCTGTTACAACATTGTTCTTACCTAGACACATAAACTGTTACAACATTGTTATTATCTAGACGCAACACCTGTTATAACATTGAGCTCACCTAGATGAGCTAAACCTGTAATAAACATGAGTAGGGTGTATTCCTTGGAGTAAGCCATGTGACTGTGGTTTGTCTGATGAAGGATCCCAAGGCATGTTGTAGTTGCCAGCCGACTACGCTTTTCTGACCAGCCCATCCAGGGAGGTGTTTCCATTCTGCTTCCTATCAAGAAGTAGTTTCTTCCAAATAAATTGAGGAAATCAAAGCTGATGTCACAGTAACAATGTGCCCTCCTCCCAATGCGACAGTGCCTGTTCAATCTAAGATCACCCTCCGTTCAAAAGGACTATGAAAATTCTCAATGGTAGCAGATATTCATACAGAACCTTTGGGAATCCTAGATTTTATGTTCTTTTAGGCTAAAAAAAATCCTCACTTTTATTAGTGTGAGGATAAATAGATTTTATCTACTTATTTATGAAGACCTATATGCTAACCATAGTGATACAGACCCCAAGAAAGAAGAGAAAGGTCCAATTTGTTACTCTTTAATAAAAGTTCATTTTTCCTTAATATACATTTTTTCTACCCATAATCCTCTACAAGTTCCTGAAATGGATACTATGAAATGATTCAAGGATGGTCACAACCTACCTGCCACCTACCTCCATGAACACCAGCAATAAGCCTGTTAGGAGGGATTCCAAATGACACGTGTTGACTGATTCATTTACAAGTTTTTGCCCCTCTAGATTCACCAAGGTCATTACCATTTTAAAATATCACATAATCCACAATGACTTAAATATGTGAATTTTGGCAATTTTGATCAAATAAGTCATTATAACCATAAAATATAATGATTCTCCATCACTCCCTTACCAAAACATGCTTGATGAATACCTCCAGCCACTCATTTTGCTGAAGTTCAGCATTTTATGAGCCTTGAGCCATTTATCATGGGTGATAGTTTTCATTTCTACCTAAGTCAAATTTTCATTTGACCTCTAGCAAAAACTAATCTCAAATATCTAAGGCAACCTCACACACACAATAATTAACAAAAATGACTTCCAGGGCTAGCTGTGGGGTCTAAATTTCACAAAATTATTTCTGGGTGGATTTAAGCTGTATTATAATACATTTCCACACAAGACAATTATTTACTGTATTAAAATGACCACAGCTACATTTCTGAAGACAAATAAAACAAAGAGCTTTTAATATCACTGCTCCCTGGCATTATAATTCATAGTTAAACCCAATAGAATAGCAATTATTTATTCAGAATACCGTACAGGTCCTTGGTTTGCTGGGATTTTAAAATTTAAATGCTTCTCCTTCTTGTCTAGGCTCGCATGCCTCAAGTAGTCATTTGAGCACAGGATAATGAGGGTATCCTTCACAAATCGTAAATCAAATACTGTGCTTTGATCCTCATTGCTACACCGATAGCGTTAACAGCAGTTTATTTGAAAGTATGCAACACACTAAATTATATGGTTTCTCTTCTGTTTCCTAGTTTATGCTTTCCTCTTGGCTACGTTCAGTCATTTTTTATTCAGATCGCCATATACTCCACGCATTCCATATTTATAAAAAAGCCTAAATACATGCTAGCTACATCTGTGCAATAGTGTGGTTCTTGATGACACCCTGTTCTGAATTAGAATGGATGGAAGGTGATTCCAGGATGGTAATCTGTTGCCACTTTTGCACATGATAAGTTGTATTTCCACCCTTAATATCGAAGTTCTTTCTTTGTGGTTGTCAGCAATATACATACCATTGCTACCCATAAATGGGCTATCTCCCATAATCAGGAAGTGGGAGGCTGGCCTTTTAAGTTAATTAATGATAATGGCATATTTATTTAGCACTTCCCTGCTGTCCTCCATGGGGGCTACTGGTTCACAGTACAGTATTTGTTGAACCTGGCCTCATGATAAATTGGGACCCTTCCTGCTCCCTTGTCCCCAAAGCCATTTGTTTTCTTTTAAAAGCTCTTTCTAATGTGTCCTTAATGTGGATAGTAAAATAAAGAAACCTCTATATTCAAGTCTAAGTGTCAGCTTGGAACCCACTAACGTTGCTGATTGCTGAGGCAATCAAGAACTTCTGACAAAAGGGTGGAGTAAACCTGGTTATAGCAGGCAGTCAGTGGGAATGGGACATGAATTGACAAGACATCTTTACAGTGAGCATGGCACATCTTTAAAGGATGAATCTGACAGAGTTCTGTTGAGAAGCATCAGCTGGAGAAGTTTCAGACGGATCCCTTTTAGGAATTCCCCCAGAACCTCATCCTTCTCTTGGTTCTGCTCAGAGATGGGGAACTTGAGCTGTTTCATTCCCGGTGCCAAGGAGACAGCATGAACTACAGGAGACTATCGGAAATTAAACTGAGCACCCCAGGGTGTTCGAAACCGATTGATTAATTCTCTAGAAAACACCATAAGTGACTCATGAAAAGTGCTAGATTGGAGTTCTCTGTGCAGGACTAAAGACCTGAGTTCAGAGACCTAATACCAAACTTACAAACAACAACAAACAAACAAACAAAAAGCAGACATGCCAGCGTGCACCTGCAATCTCAGTTCTGGGGAGTGAGAGACAGGAGCATCTGCGGCTTAACGGCCAGCCAGTCAGCGTGACCTGGTGAGCTTGAGGGTCAGAGCTATACTGTTGCGGAATAGTGTTCAAAGATGTGTTACATCTGTTTATGCTGTGTAACATTTGTTTAATGGTGCAAAGACATGTTGCATTCTTTTTCTGCTGCATTTGTTTAACTTTGTGAAGAAGCTGTGTTACTTTGACCGCTTAAAACACCCAGTTGGCCAAATAAAGGGCTGAACATCCAATAGCTAGGCAGGAGAAAGGACAAGCTGGTCTGGCAGGGAGAGAGAATAAATAGGAAGAGAAATCTGAGGAAAGGAGATAAAGAAGCAAGAGAAGAAAGAGAGAGAGAAAACCAGGGGCCAGCCATCCAGCCATACAACGAGACAATGAGTAAGAAGTAAAGAAAAGATAATACAGAGATAGAGAAAGGTAAAAGCCCAGAAGCAAAAGGTGGGTGGGATAATTTAAGTTAAGAAAAGCTGTCTAGAAACAAGCCAAGCCAAGGCCGAGCATTTATAAGAATAAGACTCTGTGTGTATTTATTTGGGAGCTTGGGGTGGGACCCCGGAAGAGACAAAGAATTAAAAAAAAACAAAAACAACAACAATACCCTGTCCTAAAAATGAAGGTGGAAAATAATTGAAGAAAGATACCTGACATTGACTTCTACAAACATGGGAACACAGGCACACATACACGTTCAGTGACTGTGGAAAAAACTGTGAGATAGGGTATAGCACAAATTCTAATTGTTCTTAATAATAACCCAGCCAGCGTCAGATATTGGGGGGTGAAAGCTGAGAGGTCAGAGAAGCAGAGCAGCAGCCACTAGAGAGACCTTTCGCCCCTACCAGATCCTCAGACCAAATGGTCAATCCTGTCCTCAGACTGCACTGAGCTCCTGTTTCCTCAGGCCTTATATTCCTCTCTCGACCCAGCCATATCATTCCTGTCTCCACTTCCCTAGTGCTGGGATTAAAAGTGTGTGATCCCAAGTGCTGGACTCACCTTTGTGTGAGCTCTGTTTCTCTTTTAGACGGATTCAATCTTGTGAAACTCAGAGTAGCCTTGAACTAACTGAGATCCGTTTGCCTCTGTCTCTTGAGTGCTGGGATTAAAGGTGTGTGCCACCACTCCCTGGCATCTAGTGGCTTAGCTCTGCCCTCTGATCTTCAGGCAAGCTTTATTTGTTAAAACGCAAACAAAATATCACTACATTAGTGGGAGGGAAGGATGCTGCCTTTAGGTGTAGCATGTCATGATGCCTAACCTAACTCTGTGTACTTACGCACCAGCAAATGTGCTGGTTAAATAGAGTGTGGTTTACAAAGATGCTCGGAGGGGTCACGGAGGACAGATCTCTGCTCCTTTCAGATGCCTGGCTCTACAGTGTCGCCTTGGCTCCTTCCTTGTTGGGCATCTCTTCCAAAAGCACAGTTTCATCAGTTTTCTCTAGGAGATCAGAGCAAATGTCAGGCTTGCCGCTTCTATTCGTCACTCTCGGCTCCTGGCACGGACCCTCTCCCCAGCTCAAGCTTTCTTTCAGCGTCTGAGTTTAGCTCCTCAGCCGTCGTCCTCACATTTCATCCTGTGTTTGAATTGCTCCAATCTCTGACCTTTTCAACATTGCCTTTGGCCCCACCATGCTAGGATGACGATCCATCAGCCGAGACATACATCTCCTTGCCTCCTCTCTTGTCCCCCTGGCAGGCAGAATTTCTCACTTCTTTTACAATGTCAAATTTCTCACTTGTGGATTTGTTTAACTTCTTGAAAATTATATTCTTTTCACCAAATAACGATCTTGAATTTGTTCACCAACTTGAGCCTCCAGGCGCTGCTTTTCTTCCCAGACACTGGCAGGAAGGTGACTGTGTTCTTTATAGTGCAGGGGCTGACACAGCACAGTTGGCGTTTATAGGGCGCACACCAAGCCGCCTCTTAAGGCTAACGTTCGGACAGTGTCTATTCTTGAAGAAGTCCCATTAGAAGAAGGCACGAACCGAAGTGGTTTGCTCAAGCTGCCTGTTGCTTTAACAACAAAGACAAATGGCCAATCCTGTCAGCGCAGTGGGGCTCCTGGTCCGCATGGCCTCTATGTTGGAACTTAGGTTCTAATCTTTTGTTCTCCATAACGAGGATCCGGGGCACCCGGAACATTTTGGTGATATTTAAACACTGTAGGGAATCAGCCTGGAAGAAAAGTTGGTGTGCTAATAATTTTAACTTTTAATTTGACACAGTCTAGGGTCAACTGAAAAGAGAGTCACAGTGACAGACGATTTATATCAGGTTGGACTTGATTGCCTTAATCACCTTAACTGAGGTTGAGGAAACCTAGCCTGAAGATGCGCAGTGCAGCTCCCTTGTTTGGGCCACTGGACTGTTTGTTTGGAAAAGTGGGCTAGGGTGCAAGCTCTCGTGCGTTCCTGTCTCTCTGCTTGAGTCTGTGGATGTAATGCGGCCAGCTGCTTCAACGTTCTACCAAGCTTGCCCTCCGCACGATAATGCACTATCACCTACAAATCCTCTCTCCCTGAGTTGATTTTTATCAGAGCATCTTATCACAGTGACAGAAACAAAGCTAGGACGGCAGGATAAGTACTTTGAAAAAATAAGATCCTAGTGGTCACTGTGTCCAGAGTAAACCACTGCCCATTCCACACCTCCAATTTCAATACATGACAGTGATCTCACTTGTCACTGAAGTCAAATAGATATTAATTAAGTACCAGGCTGGGGAGGTCAACAGATTACTCCAATATTTAAAATATATTATTTTATGGATAAATAACAATACTTTAAATAATCAGCGAAGAGATATTTCCTAAGAGATACATCGTTCAATAATTTATAGGATGTGGTGGCTAGTCTTGGTTGCCAAGGACTGGGAAAAAGAATCTTACTTGAAGAATTGCCTGCTCCATTAAATTGGCCTGGGACTTTTCTTGTTCAATAAATCATGTAGGAGGTCCCAGCCTACTGTGGGAGGCACCATGCCTAGGCAGGTGTATAAAAAGTAGCTAAACACGGACCTGGGGACAAACCAAGAAGCAGTGGCCCTCCATGACTTCCGCTCTAAGTTGCTGCCTTGGCTTCCCTTGATGATGGACTGCACCCTGGAAGGTGAAGTAAAGCCTTTCTTCCCCAAGTTGCATTTGGTCAGTTTTTTTTTTTTAATTATAGGAACAGGAAGCACCGTAGGATGCAGGACGACTGACTTGAGGAAGTTTCTGTGGATTGACAAGTCCCATCTTCTTACTTTTTGCCTCACGGGTTGGGGGCACCGTCATCCAATGGCTCACCTAAGTTGTACGCCAATAAGAAGAGAGGCACACTAAGGTGAAGAGCCCTCGCAGAGCTTTTGTAACATAGGCACCAGTCACAAAGCTACATCTTAACTGAGTGCGGCGGTGCTGTTTAGAAGTTAACAGGTTAGTGCAATCGTAGAGACACTATCAGGATCAAAAGTTGTGATGTGTAACTACTCAACTCAACAGGCATTGTGTATGGAGTAGCTATATGCCAGCCTCTACTAGACATCTGGTGTGTACAGAGCAGCAAAGCCCGATATTCGGAGTTAGGGTTAGGCTCAAGGAATCAGGTTGTAGAGGAGTGGATCTTGGAGAACACTGTTAGACCATGACAGAGAAAATCACTTTCTAAAGAAGAGACCCATGGGAAGACTGTGAATTATGATTAAGTTAAACAGAAGCAGGGGAGGTATGCATTGTAGATGGACTTTCTTTTCTGCCACCAGCCCCAAATAACAATGTGGAGACTTCTTATTAATTATGGAAGCTTGGCCTTTAGCTAAGGCTTGTCTCAACTAGCTCTTCTAACTTAAATTAACCCATTTATATTAATCTAGTTCTGTCACATGGCATTACCTCTTTTTCATCTTGCATCTCTTGTTTCTTTTCCATCTGCCTGGTGACTCCACTTTCTTCTTCCCAGAGTTCTCTCTCTGCCCAGAAGTCCCACCTATACCTCCTACCTAGCTATTGGCCATACAGCTTTTTCTTACACAAATCACATTGATACATTTTCACACAGTGTACAACTATCTCACAACATTTCAGGTCTGTGTGTCTGTCACTGTATGAATGCACAAACTCTAGTTTGGAATTGGGCAAAACACAGAGGTAAGAATAGTGCTTTCTGGAAGATGTCTAAGTAGGTTTCTTCTTTCAAGAGATATTTTAAATATTTCTTTTATTTTAAAAATGTTTCTGTATTGTAGAACATTAGTTAAAGGTGTGTTACATGTGTTTATGCTGTGGAACATTTATTTAATGATGTAAAGGTGTGTTACTTTTTTATGTTGTATTTGTTTAATTCTGTGAAGCTGTGTTGCTTTGCCTATCTAAAACACCTGGTTGGTCTAATAAAGAACTGAATAGCCAATAGTTAGGCAAGAGAAAAGATAGGCAGGCTAACAGGTAGAGAGAATAAATAGGAGGAGAAATCTGGGAAGAGAAGATCAAGGAACAAGGAAAGGAGAAGAAGAGGAGGTTGCCAGGGACCAGCCACCCGGTCACACAGGCAGACATGGGGTAAGAAGTAGAGAAAAAATATATAGAAATAGAGAAAAGTAAAATCCCAGAGACCAAAGGAAGATGGGATAGTTTAAGTTAAAAGCTGCCTAGAAACAAGCCAAGCTAAGGTGGGTATTCATAAGAAAGAATAAGTCTCCATGTGATCATTTGGGAGCTGGGTGGCAGGCCCCCAAAAGCAAAGAACAAGTGTTAAAAAAAGTGAATAAATACCAACAATATGTCTAGGAGTCTGTCTGTTTGTCTGTTTCTCTCTCTCTCTCTTTGTGTGTGTGTGTGTGTGTGTGTGTGTGTGTGTGTGTGTGTGTGAGTTCTGTGTATGAATATGTGTACTTGGTCACAGGTGTCTGCAGAGGCCAGAAGAGGGTTTTGACCAGTTGTCTGCTACCTGATTTGGGGTCTGGAAACCAAACTCTGTTTCTCTACAAGAGCTGTGTGCACACTTAATCCCCAAGTCATGTCCCCAGCCCTAGATTCCCTCATGTATTTGAGCATCAAGTGTCAGACAGGGAGTGAGAGGGGCCAGTGGTAACAAACAAATGCACCTTCTGTTTACCATGAAAGAATTTGTGTTTGATTTAGTCTCAGAGGTCAAAAGGAGAACGCAGAAGAAAAGGTCAAAGAACAAGGAAGCAAACCTAAACATGGCTAAGTGGATTAAACATTAGCAAAACCATGGAAGAAATAATATCTGAGCTGAAGCATTTCTGGTAGCAAAACAGGACAGATCTGGAGAAGATACAAGGAGTGAGGCCAAAGGGGGACACAGTCTCCTAGGACTGACACCATGGCACACGGAAGAGGTCATCGCCCTTGCACACAGACACACAGGAGAACAGAAGTCAAAGCGGAAAGCTCTCGTTCATGAGCCGGCCATGTGCAGCTTGGTTGCCATTGAGTCAACAGGGACTCTCTCTTGACTAAAGGAGGATTAAACATACAATGATAAGAAAACATAGCTAATTCTTAAAGAAACATGACAAAAGTTACAGAATAAGTGGAAGTTCAAGAAATCAATAGAAGTGATACTGGGGGATTACTTAAATCTCACACAAACACATCCGTGAAAGGTACCCAACAGGGAATGATTGTTGCTTTAATCCTAGGGAAGGGCTTTGGGAATGGTGGTACAGTGGGCAAAAGGGCACTGGACAGGAAGTGAATAATAATTAACTTCAGGGGGTCTTTGGGGGAAAATAACGAACTAATGCTCATAAAGCCAGACTGAGTCTGTGAGGAGTTAGGGCAGCTTATAAATCAGCTGAATGAATCCTACCCAAAACACCTTTTCCAAAAAGTATTTATTCTAGGAATTCTTTTTAAGCTGCAATTGTAACAAAATGACAATTACATATAAGGTCAAATACATTGACTCGTATTTTCATATCTTATTAAATTCTCCAGCTTTCAACTGCATGTCACTTTCAAAACTACTTGCTAAGAAAATACACATGCCTATTCTCAGGGGACTCACCCTGAGTGGGGTCTAAGGCCAGAGTTTTCAAATACTACAGGGTTCTCAGCTCGACAGGAAAAGTCACTTAAGTATGAACAAGGCTGTCTCTACCTTGATTCAAATCCATGGAGCTCTATGTTGAAGACAGATTCTTAAAATAAATCCCACACTAGCTCAGAATTGAGTGTAATAGAGGGTTATTTATTTAGGAGTAGACTGATAGATTACAGTCCTCTGCTCGAACTGGGAACAGCAACTGAATCCTGTAGCCAGATGCACTCTTTACTTCAGCATATATAGTATAAGAGGCCACACCCAAGTGGGCAGGTAACTTAAAGGCGGTAAGAATTCCAACACCAGATTCATTGCCTAGCCTACATGGGCTGTAGTGAGAAAATTGACGGATAGTCACAGATACGTGATAGATACCTATGAGAGAACAAGAACCTCTCTGAAGTTCCACTGAAGTCATAGGTTGGGAGGCCCATTTCGATAGAGGACACCGTTACAATGTGAATCTCCCCCAAAGCTCATTTGTGAACAGATCAGCCCCCAAATCATCAGTTTTCAGAGCTGAGTCCATGGTAAGCAATTGATTATGAGGACCCTTGTCACCATCATTAGATCAATCCATTATGGGAGCATAACTTAATAGGATATTTAAGGTGATGGTTCACAGATGTGGTAGTGAGATTTGGGGCCTGTTTACTCAAATCTCAAAAGATGAAGAACCAGAGACAGACAGACTGGGATGTGAGGTTGAATTATACATCTCAAGGTCCTTCTCCTAGGCCCCACTTCCCAGAATTTCACAATTTCCTGAATAGTACCACCAACTGGGGTCTAGTTGATCAAGCACATGAACTTGTAGGGGACATTTTCCATCCCGAACAGCACAGTGACAATGGATACTTTAAGGTATCATTAGTGAGGGGATCCTTGCTGCCATGGTTTAGTAGGAAGAGTCCAGGGTTGTGTAGAGAATCCTGCATGCACATGGCTGCCCCACAGTAAGGAACTGTGTGTCTGCAAATGCTCACAGTGAAGAAGCCTGAGCCCAGTGGTGAAACCCAAGCTTCTTGTGCAAGGTGTGAGATATCCTGCTGCCGTTCTCCCATCCTGAAAGTTTCCTTTCCCTCACACTGGACTCTGAAGATAACCACAGCTCTCCCCTCCTGTACTGCCATGGGACATGTTCCTTTCATCTGTCTCTTCTCCCTTGGGGCAATGCTTAGCATCCAGGGCTCACCCATCTCTCACCTCTTCTAAGAAGTCTACCTGGTCACTCAGGCTGCCTGAGGTGCCCCTTTGTGTTTCCCTGGCACCCGTGTGCATGCATCATTGCTCTTCCTACTTCAAGAGTGTCTGTCTGCTTCATCTCTCTTGCCTCTTAACTCTGCTGCCAGCTTCTTGCGTCCACAGGCCATGGCCGTGTCCTTGATGATAGTCTTGATCCTGGGACAGTGCTCATCTTACAACCTCTTTCACGGATGTGGCCTAGAATGAGGTGCAGTTTTAACTCTTGGGGGCAATCTTTTCCTCCCACGAGACTGTCTGTCTACAGAGTGGCTCCTGCTGTGTGAGGCAGGCCTTGGGCCCTCGGTGCCACACACATGAGTCAGTGTGGACCTTTGCTGCCTTTAAGTTTCATTGTTGTCAGCTGTGGAGCCTTGGAAGGACAAGGTTCCTTTCTAGATGTATGACTTTGGACAAATCACATGGATCATTGAGCCTCAGCTTCCTTATCTATAAAATGGGAGTGATCATAGTGTGAACCCCTGAGGCTTGCACTGTAGCTAAGATAATGTGTGAGCACACACTGCACACTGCATGTGTGTGCACTGATTATGACTATTGGTATTTTCACTGTCACTATTAGACAAAGAGCAACTGTGAACAAATGATTCTGGCTTTGTTAGACATAGATACTGATTTTACGGTTTCTTTTATTATTTACATGTGAGGAGGAAGTGATCTTTTTTGCCACATAAATAATGTATGTGGATGGTTAAGCATGCCTGCAGCACATTAAACCAGACCAGCAGCTCTGACTGAAGTGTCTGCGAAGATGGCTTTCTCTCTCCTAATGAGTGCCACCAAGGACTATCAGCCAACATGGGCAAAGAGGCTGCGGAGGATGGGTTTCTGCCATCCTTGCCTTCTGTCAGAAGAAAAAAGATTTCAAAGCAGCTTCATCCCCGGAGAAAAATGAAGTAATGAGAGATTTTCCCCCAAATTAATTTTGAAAACCACCGACAACCTTCTGGGGGCTGTGACTTTGAAGCTCTTACCGCTTTCCCTAAATTATTGTGGACTCTCCTCTTCTAAAAGATTAGAGAGTCAACTTTGACCCTTAGGCAGCCCCTGGCTCCTCCTTGGGGATGTTAATTCTCAGGTCACACAGGACCTTAGTCCCTAGGCAGCAGAAGGACTCCTGCTGGTCTTCTCTTCGCCCCCATGCTTTCGGAATGGTGAATTCTTTTCACATGCTCTGCCTCCTCCTGTGTTTTTGGGCTCCTTTCTCACAGTTCCATGCATGAATGAAAGTCTAGGCCTCTTCACTGCTGCTTGTCACATAATGGGGCAAGAGAAGCAGATTCTAAAGTTTTTTAGGACTTTCTGCAACAGAGCCGAGAGGTTCTGAAGGGGTGTCTAGTGAACACAGCACATGAAACTGGCCTGTGCTATTGGAGGTATCTGTGTCCATGGGTGAGAGAATGCTTGTCTGGTTCTAAACTCTCCAGGTTCCCAACCTGTGCCATGTGCTGACTAAAAGAAGTGCAGAATGGAGTCTCATGCTGCCTCCAGTTTTCCCAAGAAGCTCCTGGGGAGAAAATCTCACTTAGAAAGAGAAAGAAGAGCAGTTACATAGCTCCAGGGGCTGAGTGCCCACAGGCATGTCCAGTCCTCGCCAGAGCCTAGCCTGCTCCTTGTCTGGGCAATGTCCTGAGCTAGTGTTAGAGCTTTTTCTGTGAGCTGAGTGTGTCTCCGGGACCCTGACTGTGGGCAGACATCAGCAGAAGGAGATGAAGACACAACTCTGGAACTTCTGAAGACTATCTTGTCATTACTTTGAAAGATTAATACACAGAAGATTGGGGATGGAAGGACTGTAAAGAAGATGCTTAGCAGCTGCTGGTAACTGGTATTCTAACATCCCTTTAGGTAGACTGTAAAGGAAACCTAAATCTATACCCAGCAAAGCTTGGAGCAGAGAGACCTGTTGGATCCCCAAGACAGTTTTTGTTTCTATATATCTGCAAAGGACGGCAACTGAGAGAACCATTTGTAGGCTTTGACATCTATACATTTTGCGTAGTTGGTCCAAAGTAATTAACGTTTTGATCAGGTTCAACAAATCTTAATTAAGTCTGTGAGTGCTTAGGGGATAGATCTACTTTTCAAACGGTCAATTTAGAAGATGAAGGATCACTTTCCTCTCTGCCTGCGAGCTCTCCCTTGCTACATCATGGCTTGAGGTACGCTCCTATTCTTTACCTCACCACCCAGCCCCAGGATACTGCCACCATCTCTTAGGGTTTAAGGTCCAAGCACACTTGATGCCTTTTCTGTTCTTGCTTTTGTCCAATGAGAAACCCTCTGTAACTCAACTCCATGGTGTTCACATCGAGGCTCTCAGTTATGGGTTTGTCTGTGTGGTTAGACACAGAACCATGTGATCTGAAAGGGAAATGGAAGAAGGCAGGCAGGAGTGCATGGGGGGGGATTCCTTAGGGAGAGGGAGAGAAAGGAGGAGAGTAGAGGGGAATAGGGTAAAAGTGACCTGATAGGGGAAATGGGAAGGGAGCTCTTTAGAGAAGATGATGGAGATAGATACAGAAGGAGGGAGGGTAAAGTAACAACCAAGATGGAAAAGCCAAAAGAAATCATACTGTTAATGATCTACTTTATTAAAACACTATAATATGTGTAATTCTGTATATAAAAATACATACATGATTTTTCATTTTGAGATTGGATTTTAATAATATTTTATTTTATTTATTATTTTACTTAAAATTTTTTTTTCTTTTTTTTTTCCATACATTGTTTTGTTTTATTTTTTCCATTCAAGAACATAATTAAAGATAAAAAAAATTTTTTTTCCTTCTTCCCCTTCTCCCGGTCCCCTCCCACTACCCCCCACCCCTCCTTCCTCCCCCTTCTTCCTTGAAAGAGGGCATGGTGCCCTGCCCTGTTGGAAGTCCAAGGCCCACCCCATCCCTTCTGGCCTAGGAAGGAGTGCATTCAAAAAGACTCGGTTCTCAAAAAGATAATACATGCAGAAGAGATAGGTCCTGGTGTCATTGTTGATGGGTTCTC
Organism: Ondatra zibethicus; assembly: GCA_004026605.1. Lineage (NCBI taxonomy): Eukaryota > Metazoa > Chordata > Mammalia > Rodentia > Cricetidae > Ondatra > Ondatra zibethicus. Next base: position 39,833 of record PVIU01018116.1, read on the forward strand.
CATCTGCCAACTTTCGCCGCCACATTCAGAG
>PVIU01018117.1:0-39866 GCA_004026605.1 Ondatra zibethicus
AAGAGGAGGAACCTCTTGGAAAGGATAAATGACAGCTCATCCACAATGATGATAATCATACAGGTGGTAAGAGAAACACATAGGATGGGGGCAGGGTTCTGTTCTTATCTTGGCAGGAAAATACTCATCTTCAAAAAATTCAAGGGACCCTGGATGTTTGAATACTGACAGATGGAAACAATTTACAACCCAATAAGGATCAGCAAGAGAATCGAATAGGTTCTGTAAGTGAAAATATTTATAACATACTTTTAGACACACATAAATGTACTTATATTCATAAATATATGGAGCTGGTTTTGGAGTTGAACTCTGGCTCAGTCCCTCTCTAATTCCAAGCCTGTTGTTAAGAGAAAACCCAGAGTTTCTGTCTCATGTCAAGAGCCATGATACAGGACAGAAGAAAAAAATAATTCATAAAACTTCTTTGCCTTTCTTCATATCTATTTTTGCCTTTATCATACCTTTCATTGAATATATATGTAAGTCTATATAAATAATGCTTAAGTTTTCCATAATAAACAATAAATTTCCCTGCAGTAATCTTTGAAGTTTCCAGAAAGAAGATGGGGCCCCAGAGCAACAACTCCACCTGGTTACTATGACATCATGATGTTGATAGCGCCACTACAAGACCTGTTTTGGGTATCAGCTGCACAGGACAGTTCCAACTTGGTTAGCTGAAATGGTGCACTTCTTTTACATCATTCTGGCCAGATCTCCGCAAAATACTCAGAGACTATTTGCAATTTTACCAGGCCAAATATTAATCTTGTAATTTCATCATCATTTAGTTTAACAGGATCCCCTAGAAAGAATGTCGCCCCCATGACAGCTGGAAGGAACTTTAGAGGATGACATCCCCTCTCCAGCAAAGTTTGCTCTCAGGCTTAGGGACATCATTTAGGGGTTGATTATAATTGGTATATGGTTGAGGGATGAGGGAGGAATTTTATAGGCTCAGGGATCTTTTTAACAAAAAAAGAGGGATAATTGGATGATGGGATAGTAGATTGGTATTTGTGAGTTATTGTTTTTAGACAATAATATTGGTATAGATTTTTGTATATTGATACAAAGTTAAATTATATTGAATATTGTATGCATGTATGCTTCTACCTCTGTTTAAAACATTGTTTATGTATTTGTATACATATTTACCATACCGCAGTGTACATTACTATGTCTAATCAAGATACTTATACATTGTTTACATTTGAAGGTCATTGTCCTCATTTATTGCACTGTTGTTTATTGTCTTAGTCTTTAAGTTAGATAGGTATTGAGAATTATAGATCAATAGTCATCTATGTTTGTCATATTTATAATTAGACTAATCAGATTCTTTAGATACATAGAGATTATATTCAGTATAGATAGATAATCTACGACCTCTTCAAGGAGCTGTAAAAAATGGCCTTTAATCTAACTTATAGTTTCATGGTAGTGAGACACAATCGCTTCTGGCAACACCGATCTTTTCCCGAGAGAATGTTGAGCACCAAAGACACTCCACCTGGAGCCTTTCTTCTTGGCAGAACTGGCCTTTGGGCAAAGAAATGCCCATACCTCAACCACTGACAGAGATACAGAGTATCCATAAATTTATAAAACAGGACCGTCATATCCTGCCAAGAAAGGGTAAGATAGTTTTGAAAAGTTTCTTGCCTTTGAAAATGGTATGTCAGTTACTTTAGGCCTTAGCCAAAGTTGGTTGCTTCAACATTGCAAATGAGACTTTGGGTGATTGTCCAGGTAGTCAGTTGTGTCATTTGTTTCACATTTTAGAAGTTTCTCGATTTCACTTCCTGCTCACTCAAGTAATATTGTTTCCCTTCTCAGATCTTTGACGGAGTTGAAGATTAGATTATTGTAGTTACCTTCCTCATGATTTAGACAAGCTTATTTTCAATGCAATAGTTAGACTCCTTGAAATAGAATGTTTAGTAAAACTTTTGTTATGCATTCCTTACTTAATATTATTTATTGTTTGTAATTTTATATTTGGTATCTGTTCCTATTGTATATAGCTGTGTTGGGTTTGGATTGATCTTGTTTAGAAAAAAAGGGGGAGATGATGGGGAAACTATCAACCAATCACATCTAGTTAGGGTGTGGCTACCTGGGATCCAGGTAGCAAAACTGGGAGGACACAGGTGCCCGCTCTCTCCACATGGTGTCCACCGGACAGATAGGATGATGGACCTCCCTTTGTTGTAGTGTGAATTTCCCCTTTTTAACCATTAAAAATACCCGTTCTTCTTGAGCTGGCTTGGTTATTTATTGTATGACCTAATTCCCTGACATTCTGCTATACTCATAGATCAATATCTCACTAAAATGTTATAAGAGAAGCTTCTTTCTGGAGTAGACAGGAACTAATATGGAGACCCACACCTGGATAATGAATAGAGAGTGAGAAACCATTGAACACTCAGTCTTAAATGGATGTCTTCATCAAACCCCTGCCATCAGGGTTCAGGGAACTATGAGGAAGAGAATGTACAAATATTTGTAGTCACCAGGGGCAGATGATAACAAGGAAACAGTATCTTCCATATAGAATAGCAATGACTCACATATGTAGTCACAGAGACTGTGGTAGTATGCATAGTGTCTGCTCAGGTTCAAAACAGAAGTGATCCTACTGCTGAGATGGGTAAATATAGACATGAGCCCTCATCCTGAATGAAGAAGCTATCTCCAATTGACAACCACTTTCAAAGGAAAATTGGTTTCTGCAAAGCAGTCTCACATGATATACAAACCACACTTAAGGGCAGTTTCTATTTCTAGCAGTAGATGGCCAGCAAAAAATGAACTCAATGGTATTTGTAGTCTTTTTTCACATTGCTTTGTTATGACATCTTTTTTCTTTGTCTTAGGTCAGGTTTCTATTGATGCAATAGAACACCATGATCAAAGAACAAGTTGGGGAGGAAAGGGTTTATTTGACTTGTACTTCCATATTGTTGTTCATCATTGAAGAAATTCAGGACAGAAACTCAAACAGGGCAGAAGTCTGGAAGCAGGATCTGATGCATAGCCCATGGAGGAGTGCTGATTACTGTCTTGCTACTGCTGGATTGCTCAGCCTGTTTTCCTGTATTGCTCCAACCCAGGGATGGAACCATGCGTAATGGACTTGGCCTGCCCATATCAATCACTAATTAAAAAATGCCTAACAACCAGACATTATGGATATATTTTCTCAAGTTAGGTTCTGTCCTTTCAGAAAACTCTAGTTTGTATGTCAAGTTGACATAAGACCAGCCAGTACACTGATCTTTTGCTTTCATATTATGGTTTCCATTTTTTTGTTCATGTGTGTGTATGCTGCATATATTTCTGTTTCTTGAGCTCTTTATTTCTTTTTTGTTTGTTTGTTTGTTAGATTGGTCCTTTTGTTTTATCATTTATTTTTACTTTGGCTACTTGTTTCTTTAAAAGATAGAGTAAGAAGCCATGGAGTTGGGAGGTAGGGAAGTGGGGGAGGATCTGGGAGTAGAAAAGAGAAGGGAAATCATTATGAGAACATATTGTATAAAAACTATTTTCAATTTAAAAAGTTAAATTTGCCTTGGCTTCACATTTGGCCCCATGAAACCTCAATTATAAAATATGAAATATATTTCCAAAAGGAAGTAGAAAAGATACAAAACCTCAGAAATAAGTAAAACAATGGAATAAATAGATATAAATGAAATTCTAGTCAAGTGATATTTTAAATAAAACTAAATCAGATTTTAAATGCACAGAATATATAGTAATTGTCTAAGTACTGATTCTCACAGTCTCAGCTCCTATTAACCACTAATAACTACTGTTGGTATCATGTAGAATTTCTTCTCTTTATCTTGTCTTATCAACTAGTAGTGTTCATCAAAGAAAGGACTTAACTTGGTGTCCCACTCTGTATTTAGCCTCTTTAAGTTTAACCTGCATTTAAGAAACAATGTAACAATAAGTTTTACAGTATGTTGGGTTTCACATTCAATCTGCTTTTACAATTAAAGATACTGCATAGCTTAAGTTATACACTCTTCCCTACCCCAACTCAGAATAATGTATTTGTATTTGTGTTTATTTTGGTAACCATTTGCTGAAAACAACCAACAGGTCAGAAACAACATCGCTGTGGGACAATGGTCTTGTACCCTGTAAAGATTTGTCACTTATATTGATTTAATTAAATGTTGATTGGCCAGAAACCAGGAAGTAAGTATAGGCTGGGCAACTAGAAGAGGAGAATTCTGGGAAGAGGAGAGGTCAGGCTGCAGTCATCACCCAGACACAGAGGAAGCAAGATGAGAATGCCTCACTGATAAAATGTACCAAACCACGTGGCTAACAGAGACAAGAATTATAGGTTAATGCAAGTTTTAAGAGTTAGTTAATAAGAAAGCCTGAGCTAATTGTCCAACCAGTTCATAGTTAATGTAGGCCTCTGTGTGTTTCTTTGGGACTGAATGGTTGCAGGACCAGGCAAGACAGAAACCTCTGTCAACACATTATACTGTAAATATCTAACATAAATATTGGGAATGAAAAAATGAAATTTATGCCCTGGCAATGCTGAAGCATGCATGGGCAGCCTGTATATAGCAGTTCTGTTGAAATTGTCCATATTGGGTTTCATGATTGATGAGGATGACTGACCAGGTCTCTCCCTCAAAAGTATACCAGATCTCATTACAGAAGACTTTAGGCTCACAACTGAAATTAAGTATTGGGAACAACATATTAATACAGTGTGCTAGTGTGATAGCAGTAATGTTTGCCTTTGAGAGTGCTTCAAGAAAGATCTGTTGTCCGCAAAATTTCTTTCAAAAATGTGGTGATTTAAAGAAAATAGCCCTAAAAGGGGTGAAACTATTAGAACGTGTGGCCTTGTGGAATAGATGGGTGTGGTCTTGTTGGAGGAATTTTGTTACTGTTGAGGTGAGCTTTGATGTCTCTTATAGTATCAAGATACCGCTCAGTGTCTCGGACCACTTCCTGTTGCCTGTAAACTGTAGGATTCTTAGCTCCTTCTCCAGCACCATGTCTTCCTGCATGCTGCCATATCTCACTATGATGATAATGGACAGAACCTCTGAACTTTAAGCAAGCTACACAATTAAATGTTTTCTTAAATAAGAGTTGTCATAGTCATGGTGTCTCTTCACAGCAATAGAAATTTCAACAATGACAAAAGTTATTACCAGGGACTGGGGTATTACTGAGATAAGATGGACCGTGTTTTTGTTTGAAGTATTATGGACTTGGAAGTTTGGTTTAGGAAAGCAGTAGAATGCTTTAAGCACTGCTTAATGGGCCATACTAGTAGAAGCATGGAAGGCAGTGGTGCTAAAAGTTATCTGAACTTTTGCGGCCTGGATCAAGATGTTTCAGAGGAGAAGAATATTAATATGGGGCCTAGAGATAGTACTTTTGGTGAAGAATGTAACTGCCTTTTGCCATTGTCTGAGAAATATGCCTGATGCTAAAGTGAAGAGTTTTGTATTAATTCCCTTAGCAGAGGAATTCTCAAAACAGCCCAGTGTAGACTCTGTCAAGTAGTTATTAGTGGTAACTCTAATTAATACCTATATTGAAAGGAATAAGCTGAACAGGATAAATTACAAAATGTACACTTTGAGGAGAAAATGACTACTAGGTAGTGGAATGGAGCTAAGAAGAAAAACAGATTTTGAAATGGAATAAAGAGTGTGGTGACTTCAGAGTCAGAATTTTTCAACTTCTGAAAAGGAATTAAGGGAAATTTTAGAGCCCCGTGTTATGTTACACACTTTTAGCCCTAGCACTACAGAGGCAGAGAAATGCAAATCTCTGAATTTGAAGTCAGACTGGTCTATAGAGAAAGTTCCAGGACAACCAAGATTAGGCAGTGAAGGAAATAATCGTAAAACAGAAAGCTGGTGAAAATGTTTTTGAACAAGGGGACCATGTTCCAGACCCAGCAAGTATCAGAACTTGGCAGTTTTGGCTACATGGTTCTGGCTTTAGAGACAAGGAGCTACTAAGGAAATCTACAAAGTCCAGGCATGTTTCAGGGTCGTCCCTTCATGGAGATCTAGAAAGGCCATTGCATGAAACTGTGAAGGTGAAGCTTGGTTTGCCTTGAGTCCCTAAGTTGTTGGAGATGCCAGAGTTGTGAGATACCTGTCAAGGAAAGTTGATAACCAGAGTGGAACCAGCTCAAGAGAAAGAAATATGTTTCAGTCATCAAGGCTGAAAGGTGTTAGAGATCTGTGGAGTGTTTTTTCATTAGACATGGAGATGCAGAGTTTGGAGTTTGACTGGCTTGTTCTTGGTTTTGCTTCATTCCAGTATTTCCTCATTGTAGTAGGAGGCCGCTTATTTGTTCCTAGCTACTCAGTCCCAAAATAATAGCACAGAAACTGTATTAATTAAATCACTGCTTGGCCCATTAGCTCTAGCTTCTTATTGGCTAACTCTTACATCTTAATTTAACCAATTTCTATTAATCTGTGTATCACCACATGACTGTGTCTTACTGGGTAAAATTCTGTCCAGTATCTATCTCTGGGGGTGCTACATGCTGCCCTCTCCTAACTCTGCCTTCTTTCTCCCAGCATTCAGTTTAGTTTTCCCCACCTAGCTTTCTGTTCTTCCCTGCTCTGCTATAGGCTCAAAGCAGTTTCTTTATTCATTAACCAATAAAAGCAATACATAGACAGAAGGAGCTCTCACATCACCTCACTATGCTCCGTTTCCCTATGTTTTGGGATGGTAATGTATATCTTGTGTGATCATATGTTGAAAGTATGTGCTCTGTTGATTTTATAGGTGATTGAAATTGAGAAATCACATGAACCTCAAAAGAGACATTGAATTTTGAACTTCTATACATTGTTGAAACTGTGATAGAGCATGGGGACTTTTGAAGTTGGACTGAATGCTGTTTTTGCATTATGATATAGCTAAGCCATTGGGGAACAAGGAGTAGAATATGGTTATTTGAAAGAAAATGACCTCCTCATGGAGTAGCGCTATTGGGAGGTATGGCCCTGTTGGAATAGGTCTGATCTTGATGGAGGAAATGTGCCACTATTGGTGAGGGCTTTGAGGTCTCATATATGCTCATGATATGACTCAGTGTCTTAGACCACTTCCTATTGCCTGTAAGATGTAGGACTCTTGGCTACTCTCTAACACCATGACTACCTGCATGCAGTCATGTCCTACCATGATGATAATGGACTGAATCTCTGAATTGTAAGTGAATAACCACAATTAAATATTTTCCTTGATAAAAGTTGCCATGATCATGGTGTCTCTTCACAGCAATAGAAACCCAATCACATTGTAAAACTCTGTTAATGAGTTCTGTAAAGAATCATATTCCTTCTTAAAATTATTTTCGTACTGTTCAATAAATACAGATGTAATAGTTTGAATAGGAATGGCCCCCATAGACTGATGTGTTTGAATACTTTGCCCATAGCAACAGGCACTATTAGGAGAGTGACTGTTGGAGAAAGTAAGTTAGTAGGGGAAGACTTTAGGTCTCAGAAACTCAAGCCAGTTCTCTTCCTGCTGCCCACAGATCCAGATATGGAAATTTCAACTCTTTTTCCAGTACCATATCTGCCTGCACACTATCATGCTTATCGTCATGATGATAATGGACTAACTCTGAAGCTGTAAGATAGGTCCAATGATATGTTTTCCTTCATAAGAGTTACTATATTTATGGTATCTCCTATATAAGTCCTAACTAAGGCAGAAGTTGATATCAGGAACTGGGATATTGCTGTGATATGCCTGACTCTGCTTTTGTTTGGAGGAATGTGGGTTTTGGGACTTTGGATTAGAAAAGCAGTTGAATAATTTAAGTGGGGATAAATGGTTCATACCAGTAGGATCATGGAAGACAGTGGTGCTGAGGATACTTGAACTGTGGAAATCTGGCTCAAGAGGTTTTAGAAGAGTAGAATATTTGTGTGTGTGACCTAGAGACTGTTCTTGTGATATTTTGGTGAAGACTGTTCTTGTTTTTTGCCCTTGTCTAAAAAATCTGCATGAGACTAAATTGAAGAGTTTTGGATTAATTTCATTTGCAGAGGAAATTTCAAAACAACCTAGTGTGGAGTGTGTTCTGTGTTTATTAATGGTCATACTTCTATAGATATATAAGGAAAAGGAGCAAGCTGAGAAAGGAAAAGTATAAAATGCACAAGTTGAGGAGAAAAGGAACACCACAAAGTGGAATGGAGCTAAATCCTGTGTTCAAGAAGATAAACAGATTGAAGTAAACAAAATATCACAAAAAATGGGAAAGATATTTTTTACTGCCTTCATCTAGTAGAGACTTAGTATCTTGAATATACAAACAACAAAAGACCAACAAAACAAACCAAAAATCCAAAATCAAAACAAAACAAACAAGAAAACAGAAAACATGACTGAAAATAGGGCATAGAACTAAGCAGAGTTCTGTGAAGTTAAAATCCAAATTGCTGAGAAATATTTTAAAATGTTCTGATGTCCTTAGTCACAGGGAAATGCAAATTGAAGGTACTTAGATGTTTCATCTTATTCAGCCTTTAAAAGTTAAGGACACTCTATGATTTGTGACAACATGAATGAATCCATTGGTCATTTCACTAAGTAAAATTAGCCATAAGCACAAGTGAAATATATCATCTTATATGTAGGAGCTGCAGTCACAGGCCCCCTTTAAGTCAATTTTAATCTTTCAAAACTATGAGTTAATTTCTACACAGCAGAACAGGTAAAAATTTCTGTTTAGTCACATTAGGCTATGAATTCAATCATTTCTTTTATTTATTATAATGCTCACAATACAAAGAGTAACAGTTGGTTTTGTTTGCTTTTAAAAATGTTTATCTATTTTATAGCTTGTGTTGTATGTGTGAGAAATTTTAGTATGCATGTAATTATAGCATGTTAGGATTATAGTTTCCCACTTCCCTGAACATTTAAGTTTTCTAACTTAATTTTGTTTAGTCAGCACTATTGCAAGGTTCTTGGTAAACAAACTCATAAACTTGATTCCTAGCAAGCTTTTGTATTTGGTGATCAACTGGTCAGATTATATGGAAAGCTAAAACTTAGGACTTGATTTACTACATCTTGTGCAAAATGGTATGCCAAGAAACAGTTTTTTTTTTTCTCCAAAGGTTTTGGTTGGGAAACCATGGGTCCAGGAGATTTCAGAATTATCAGATTTATTCTGACACAAGCTGGGATAAGAAGCATATGTTTTGTACTTTACATTTGTTTTAATTAATTATTTCACAATTCTAAAAATTGTGCTTAATCATATTCAACCCAACTCTTCCCAGATTCACACCCTTTTTCCTACCTACACAATTTTGTATCCTTCTTTTCTTAATGTATAAAGACCAATTTGTACACCTCAAATAATATAGTGTATGTGGTCATCAACTAGAGTTGTAATTGACTTGCAAAGAATAACATGTTAGAGAAAAACTGTTTTCTTTACCCTCAGCATTTACCAATTTCCAAAATAGCTCACTGCTTGGGATAGGATCTTGTGGCCAACTCTAATCTTCATGTAGTATTTGGTGTGACTGACCTTGCATAAGTTTTGTGCATGATACCATAAACACTGTGAGTTCTTTATGTGTAGCTGTTCCATTGTGTCTAGAAGACATGACTTCCTTGACATTACCCACAACTAGTGGCTCTTATACTCGTTCTGCTCACTCTTCCATAATACCCCCTGAGAAGAAGAAGTGTGGCATATATGTTCTATTTAGGGCTGAGCATTCCATAGTCTTTCATTCTCTTTACCTTGACCAGTTTTGGAGCTCTATGGTATTTACTATGTACTATAAAAAGAAACTTCTCAGATGATGATTGAAAGGTACATTGACCTAGGTATAATGGTAAGTCATCAAGAGTTAGTGTAATTCTATGTTCTTTTAGCAGGGTTATAGTAGCATGTTCTCCTCTAGGGGCCATGATATATCTAGCCTCACATCTGTGACCTGACTATGGGGCCATGTATAAATTTCATCTTGTGGATCAAGAATTATTATCAGAAAGAAAGTGGTTTGTTTTTGGAATACAGTTTTGGGTATTCCTATGCAGTTAAAAACTGATGATAGTCCAGCTTTTACTAGTAGGAATTTCAAGAAATTCTGTATGAATGCAAGTTCAACACATTAATAGACTCCCTTATAATACACAAAGTCAAACATTTATAAAATGAACACATCCCATTATTTTTTAACTATTTTTTAAGAAGAAAAAAATTATCTTTTTTCATTTTACATACTAGTCTCAGTTTCCACTACCTCCCCTCCTCCCATTCCCTCCACCTAAGCTCCCTACAACACCCTCATCCACTCCTCAGAGAGGGTAAGTCACATTGCTTTGGGGAAGGTCCAGGACTCTCCCTATTATATCCAGGCTGAGCAAGGTATCTATCCAAAGAGAATAGGTTCCAAAAAAGTTAAAACTAGCAGTAGCAATAAATCCTGGTGCCATGGCCAGTGGCTCAGCAGTGTGCCTCAGCCATACAACTACTTTCATCCAGCAACTGATGGAAACAGAGGTAGAGACCTGCATTGGAGCACTAAACTGAGCTCCAAGAGCCCAGCTGAGGAGTGGGAGGAGTGAGAATATGAGCAAAGAGGTAAAGACCATGATGGGGATGCCCACTGAAACAATTTACCTGAGCTAATACCAACTACAGCCGAACAAGGAAGGAAGCAGCATAGGTCCAAACTAGTCCCTCTGAGTGTGGGTGTCACATCCAATTCTTAAGAAACAACTCTTAAAAAATAAAAAAGGGGAACTACTCCCCAAGATACTCTCACTATTACCTTATTTATAAGAAATAGAAATTTTCTAAATATTTCTTAGGACAAAGAATAACATAAAGGATTGCTGATACCTTAGAACAAATGGATCCTTGTTTCCGATGACAAAACATTCACAATGCTCTTCCACCTAGTATTGCACTTATCATATGTCTTTTTATACTTCTCTTAGGATTTCAATGCCTCCTAACAGGAACAAAAAACCTAAAATTTAAAAAATAAGAAAGTAGAATAAATGGGAATATGGTCAAAATAATGATGTATGGTGAACAATGCCTTGGGGAACTGTGAGAAAGGCTCTAGGAAGAAAGGCAGAGGGCCTTTTACCTCAGGTGTATTATGTTCCCTGGATTGTTCTTGGATGTGCCTACAGTGTTAAACATTTACATTCAGTTTATAAGATATGTTTATTATTGTTAGATGTCAGAACATTGTTATAGAACGAAATCTGATCAGTGTGCCCCTAATCTGGATATTGCCTTCTGCCTTGCTTTCCCAGACATAATTTATAGTATGTACAGGTAATTGTATTGAAATTGGTTTGTCTTAAGAAACTTCTGGGAAAAGGCTACTCTGTCAATATTTAGTGTGTGCTATTGGCATTTATTTACATGTTTTTCTGAACTCAAGCAACTTTCCTTGAATCACTGCTTTCTTTGTTACATTCACATATATATAAGTACACTGAAACTGAAGTAAAGTTGTCCACAACATTAGACTGTAGTCTACCACATTCTTTTGGGACCTCAGATCCCATGTCCAGAGGACAAGGTTTGCACAGGTAGGATGAAAAGTTGACAAATTGGTTACTTACATGATGTTCATGTCACTATTATACCAACAAACCTATCTTTTCACACCAGTCATTATTGTATCTTGTAGGGTTCACAGCTGAGTATGAGTGATGATCATTTTCTCCTCCAATAGTAGACAGATACCTTTTGGGGGGGTCTTGATCCATCAAACCTCATTTAGTCTGGAAGGAATCTACAGGTTCTCATCCTCTGTGGAAACAAAAGCAGAACCTCTTTTATAAAGCAACATATCCTTAGACCCTTATTTTGAATTCAAGATACCTTGAAAACATATATGTTGGTTATGCTTAACAGCTCTCAGAATCAAATATATCTCTATAGTTAAAAATTCAAAGAAAGCACAGTAATGCACATAATCCAGGTACTTTGTGTATTTTCCATCTTTACATGACTTATTTTTTTTACTTCTTTAATCTATGACTGTCTGTACTCTTTCTCTTTAAATACTTCACTTGTTTTTAAACCATTTACTTCTTTTTATAACTATTTCTTCTCTCTCCCAAGCCTACATACATTTATCCAATACTGTGACACATTTAGTGGTCTTTTCCATCTGTATTTGTCTTATTGCATGTGTATCTGTAATTATTTTTGACCAGGAACATTTTTTTAAATGCTAAGTGGTCGTGTTTAGGACCAACTCTGCTGCACTACTTGTTGGCTTCTCCCAGTCCAACATGGTGGAGGCATGTTCACTGCCTCGGAGAGCTCATGCACATTGCCCCAACTCCAGTGTCATAGTGGATCTACGTCATCTTTAAACAATTTGTAACATGCTGCTCATAGACCCCATTTAATTGCTTGGCTTCCTGAAAGAGCCAGAGTTTTTCCTGCAACTAGTATGAACCAGGAAGCTGCCATTTAGAAACCAAATGGATTTTTTTTTTCTGCTACCACTGAATTAGGAAGACCTCTCTTAAAGGAGCCACGGAGCTCCTGCTTGACACCAGCAAACAGAGCCCATCCAAAAAAAAATGCAGCTAAACTTTGATTTTTAGTGTGTGTCTAGAATTCCTTACTAAACTCTCTCAGGTTTTATGTGGATTTATATGGCACATGTTGGCAAACCAATCTGTAGGCCATGGCTGCTTGTTCATTCCTGGCCACTGAGACCCAAAATAATCACACAGAAACTGTATTATTATATCACTGCTTGGCCTATTAGCTCACACTTCTTATTGACTAGCTCTTATATCTTTAATTAACCCATTTGTATTAATGGTTGTGGCAGCCTATGGGTATGTCCATCTTCACTAGATTTATGCCAAAATGTTTCACTTCTCAGTTTGGACACATTTGAAAATATTTTTGTTTAATTTTATAGGATAAATATGGAGTTATAATAAATTAGCATAACCAAGCCAATTTATAAATCTTAATTATATTTTATTTTATGAAGTTTTCTATAGTTATTTATTTTAAATGATTTAAAATTATTACAGTGTAGTCAGGAAAACAATAATTATATCTCATTAATGAAATTTAAGAAAATAAAAATGTTACTTTGTTACCTAAGTTATGAGTATTAAGACAATTAATTTGATAAATTTAAGCACTCAGAAAGAACCTAGTTGAAGCTTCTGGCTATTTTGTTTTCAGAGATGTGGAATTAAAGTAGTTAAGGACAAAGGATGAGGCCATAATATTCACATGTAACACTGGGTTATACAACAGGAAAAAATAGGCTTCTGTTTAAACAAAAATGATATGGAAATTTACCAGGTTCTTATTCTAATCATCAATATAACAACACTTTTATTGACTTCTTATTATATTAATCACTTTGCAAGTTTCAGAAATTCATGTGTCACTTTCTCTTCCATCTAGAGGCTTATAGTTTAGTGGGAGGAGGCAAGTTTTATATATATAGTAAGCCAAGCAAGAATAAATGTTAAGAAACGGTTTTAAAAGTTCTTTGGAATTTTAGAAAATAAATATACAAGTGACTAGAAAAAATCTTTTAGGATGCAATAGAGAATGTGAAGGTCGAAATGAATGGAAATGGATTGATTTAGAACTAGGATCAGTCAGTGAGGAGTGAACTGAGAGCAAAAGAAATACAATAAACAGACAACAGACAGTTATGAGAACAATTGGATGCCAAGGATTTTACAGTTTCTGAAGAAACAGTGTTAAAAATTAAACTTTAAAATGAAAAGCTAAAGGACAAAAAAAAAGAGGAATTTCCTAGTTATGTCAGTTTAGAAGAGGTTTTTCAGCAACTACCGTTTCTACAAGCTTTAACCTAAGCAAATGTGATACTTCTCTAGAGACTGCAGGGGGCAGTCTGACACTTTCTACTGTTCTACTGAGGATCAGAAACTAAAATGTGTATTTATTCATTCTCTCTCTCTCTCTCTCTCTCTGTCTCTCTCTCTCTCTCTCTCTCACACACACACACACACACACATACACACATACACACATACACGATGTTTATACACAGATTACCAGTGCGGTAATCAATTATTGTCAGAAAATCAACAAACCTGTTTTACTGGTGACATTTTGACAAACATTCTAGTTAATTGGCTTAAAGTTTTACTTTTCAGATTGATTCCTCAGTCACACACGATCTACTGGAAAGTTCTGTTTTACAATGTGTAAGATGCTAAATATTAATCTTATTGTTTCAGTGAGGAAATGGATGGACAGTGATTAAGTGGGAAAATGACAATTATACATTGAGACAAAGATAGGACACCAAAACAATTGATTTTGCTGAAACCTGTCATTTGATTTCAAAGGCAGAAATGACATTCGCTTCATTTCATTTGGCTTTGCCACAGCATTTGAACACAAATTGTATTTCAATGAAAGTTTATCCAATTGTTTCTTCTGTGAATAATTACTTGCATACACTTAAGTGCTTTAAGATTTAATCCTTATAGAAAATAAATATGACAGACATTACATGTCAGTATTAGCATTTTACAGATGGGTAGACTGAAATTCAGCTAGAATGAGTTTCTTGCCCAAAGTTTTAAAGTTGGTGTTTTAAACCTTAGACTAAATTAGAAGCTAGAATTAATACAGTTTGGTTTCTTATCTACAGTATTATGCTCACCAATTCCTTTGTTTATTAAAATGTAGCACTTTCTATCACTTGGGAAACTTCCTAAAATAGTTTGATTCTTTATTTAACTATTTGCACCCTCAGTGATAAAGATAACCAGTACTATCTGACAGAAAATAAAATTAACAATTTTGTTTTATATGTTTAGCCAAATTATTTGAATATTTTCTGAAACCTGAGAAAATTTGCACAAATGAAAAAGCTAGGAGGTATTTTTGTTCTTATTAATAAAACCAAAGGAATAAATAAGGGTAGAATTTCAGTTACATATTCAGATTCTTTTGTTCTCTATTTATAACATAGAAAGCTGCATATTTACCCACCCATTTTTGGAGCAAAGTAGGATACTAGGAAGTACTGTTTGTTTAAAAAGAAAGGGTTGAATATTTATTAGAGAAAGTTACGGTGCTTGCTTTAGTAATTCAGCTTCAGTACTGCAAATATTGTCCTTGCCAGCATTAAAAAAAATATTGATGATAGGAAATGCCAGCTCAGGATGGGGCGGATATAGTTCTATTTAAATTGTTTCTTCTCCAACAATTCTCTTCATTCTGGGAAAGAGTCCAATTTTGACACTCTCTTGTGTTCTGGGGTGGAGAATCTTTCATTTGAGGAGCATCAAAAGCAATCCTAAGGGGCTCTTTAAAAAAGGACAGGAGCCTGGGAGGGAGACTTCAAACTGTTGGCAAGGAGACAAATAAAATACACTTCACTTTTAAATGAATGCAAAATATTGTGAAACTGTGTCTTAGAGATTATTCCCAACGTGCGTTTTCAAAAACATTGGTCTGTGTTCACAAAGAAGGGGGCATACTTAGCCCTAACCTCTGAATAATAAGTATTTAACATGGCCTTTTCATGAAGATTCTCATTCATAAGTTTAGACTTGTCATTTTTATTAGCCAAACAATTTGAATGTCTTGGGAAAAGAGAAAAACAAAACATTTTTTTTCTGTTCTATTCTATTTTAAGTGAAATAATTGAAATGGTTATCTTCCATTCATAATTCAAAAAGTCTCTTGGAGAGTTTGACATTGGATAAAGTTTTTAATTCACTTTTTACAGCATCTCATTTGAAGCATGAATGTATAACTGGTTAGTTAAAGTGAAACTTGTATCTTCTCTCAATGCTTTCATTGATTTTATTTATTTAGTTGCATATCCATGTGATTTCCCCAACTACTTAGGAAAATATATTCATGAAAATTCTCTCTAGTTCACCAGTGATAATGTATCATGAGATAAGAGCATAAATAATAGACAAAAAACTACCATATAACTCCTCAGTTCACTTGGTTACAGCTTTTTACCCTTATGGATCAAGTACTGCATTTAGAAATGTTAACTTTAGCAATATTTTAGTGGTATCATAAAATTATTTGTTTCTGACAGTTTCTTGGGAAACAACGTAATTTTATTTTTTTTTAAATTAGATTTATTTTTGTTTGTGTGTGTGGGTGTATACTATTTCTTCCTTCTACCATATGGATCCCTGAGATCAAATTCAGGACAGCAGGTTTGACAACATGTGCCTTTACTCACCCAGTCATTTAATTGGACCATGACTTCATCTCTTAAACTAAACTGTTAGAAGAAAGGAAAATATTCTTTATTTTTCTTAAAGTCTTAAAAATGAAACCTCTTACCTGCTTTTAAATCTGCCACTCTGATTCAACCTTTCTTGTTCCATTACTCTTTTTAAAAATTTTATACCCCTGCTTTTTATCTCTTCTCCCTTGAAAGTCACATTCTTAGCCCCTTATTAATTTCTTGACCTCTATGGGGTATTCCAAATGAAGCATATCTAAAAATTCAAAGCTAGCAACCACAAAGAAGAGAAAGTCTGCAACCATTTGATCTCTCTGGGTCTGGGTTACCTAGGAATGATCCATTTGTCTGAGAATGTCATAGTTTCACTTTTCTTAATATCTGAATAATATTTTACTGTGAAAATAAGCCCCATCTTGATTATATGGTCATCACTTGATGAAAGTATAATGAACTTGAACTAGACTATTTGCAATCCTTGGGTGCTGTGAATTAATCAACTCTGAACCTCGATGAACATACAATAGGGTTTCAAGTCTCTTTCATAAATGCTTGTTAGTTTGAATGAGAAATATTTGCCATAATCTCATGTATTTCAATCCCTGGTCTCCAGTTGGTAGCACGGTTTAGGAGAAGTTTCAGAGGCATGTTCATGTTGGAGGAAGCATGTCACTAGAGGTGGGCTTGCAGAATTTAAAGATGCATTCTGTTTCCAGCTTGTTCTCTGTTCCGTATGCTGTGGCTTAAGGTGTGACCTCTCACCTTTTTGCTACATTTTGCTTGTTGCCATGCCTCCCAACATGATGGACTCTCATCCTTCTGAAACTGTAAGCCACATAAACACCTTCAAAAACGTAACTATGCAATGCCCTCGAGTGATATAGCTGGATTATATGTACATCTGTTTTTGGATTTTTGAGGAATTCTACATTTATTTCCATTGTAACTGCAGCAATTTGCACTCTTATCAGCCAAAACAAGTTCTTCCATTTCCCAAGATCTATTCCCACATTTGTCATCACTTTTTTTAAAAATCTAAACCATTCTGACTGACTAGAGTAAGATGAAGTCTCAAAGTACTTTTAATTTTTATGTTTCTGATGGCTAAGAATGTTGAACATTTAAAAAATATATTTCTTAGTCATTTGGATTTAATCAACTTTCTGTTTAAATTAATTTTAATTGGGTGATTAGTTTTCTTGATGTTTAAGTTTTTTAGTTCTTTTTATATTATAGATACTCACCCTCTGTCAGATATATAGATGGTAGTTTTTGAAATTCATGGGCTGCCTTTTACCTCAAATAAGTAGCTACCCTATAACAGGTCAACAATGCCCATACTAGATACAACAGGGTATCAAATAAAAATCCCAGTGACAAGACATTTCAAAAGTTTCCACTTTTGAAGTTGTTGATCAGGGACATCCCATAGACTTTTTTCGTTTGTTTTATTTTATTTCATTTTTTAATTTATTTTTTATTGCTTTATAAATAATACCATTCAAAATTTCCACTTCCTCCCCTCCTCCCATTTCCCTCCCACTCCCCCACTCACCTTCCCCTCTCCCCCTCCAGTCCTAAGAGAGGGAAGGGTATCCTGTCCTGTGGGAAGTCCAAGGCCCTCCCCCCTCCATCCAGGTCTAGGAAGGTATGCATCCAAATAGACTATAATCCCCAAAAGCCAGTACATGCAGTAGAGACAAATCCCAGTGCCATTATCATTGGCTTCTCAGTCCGCCCCAATTGTCAGCCACATTCAGAGGGTCCAGTTTGATCCCATGCTCGTTCAGTCCCAGTCCAGCTGGCATTGGTGAGCTTCCATTAGTTCAGGCACACTGTCTCACCCACTGAGGCATCCCATAGTCTTTTAAACAGTGTATTCAGACTATTGGCAATGCTATTGTTTACTCTTCAGAATTTGCCAGTATGACTGCTAAAGACATCATGCACGTGAGCCATCAAATTTTCTTCTATTAAGCTGGTATGACTCTAAAAGCCCTGTTCTCAAGCTTTCATAGTGATGGCAGTTGCTATGCACACTGCCAGAGGAGACAAGAAATCATCAGTCTCATGGAGCCTGAAACTCTTTGAACTATAATAATAACTTGCCTGGTAAGATGTACTCACTGGTGTAATAGTTGTACAAACATCATGGTAGTAACCAATTACTTTATGATTGGATTTAAGCTCTACTGAACTTATGGGGCTGGAGCAATGGCTCTGTGGTGAAGAGCACCTACTGCTCTTCTAGAGGACCCGGGTTCAGTGCCTAGCACCTATACTACACCTCACAATTGTCTATAATCCCAGTTCCAGGAAATACAATGGCATATTCTGACTTCCCTGGATATCTGTCAAGCACATGGTGCACATATATGCATTCAGACAAAGCACTCCTACACATAAAGTATTAACAACAACAAAAAGCCTAACAATGGTGCCAAGAACCTGAAACTAGGCAACAATCATTCAGCTAAATGAACATAATATTAAACTGACTTCTAAGGAGTTATTGTTATTCTCATGTATAAATGTGTTTTTCAACCATTACAGAGAAGCTTTTATGTGCAGTAGATAGTGATTAACAAAGCAATCAGAAACTGGTTTGTAGAGAATAAGAGCATGCAGAATTCTCAGTTATAAATGGAACACTGCACTCTCAACTCCCAGTGCTGGGGAATTATAGTGGAATAGTGGGTTAAAAGACTGCAAGAATGTGAGGAGATGAATGAACACAAGAAAGCAGTGTCTTCAAGTCACAGCATGGCAACTGTACATATACTCTTTTGTTGTCATTACAGCATGCACAAACACCATACAAGCTCAAATAAAACCAAATCTGAGCAGGGAGAGGAAAGGTGAACATGAAGTCCTAACCATATCCTGGCAGCTACTGGCAATTGATAGCTGCCAGGAGAGGGAGAGTCAGTTTTCTTAAAGAGTGTTGTCACAAGTAGGCTAATATGCTCCAGCCGATAAGTAATAAATCCATGACCACAAGGTCAGCACAAATTTGATCTGATGGGTGAAAGAAGAAAAGAATAAAAAGTAGGGTGAATAAGGATGGTGTAGTGGATCTAGAAGAAGCTGAGGGAGTGAATATGGTCAAAAATAACTGTATAAAATTCTTAACTAATAATAATGAATGGAAATTTGAAAGTTAAAAAATATCAACTTATTATAAAATTTGGGTAGATAGTGATTACTACTAGGATAGTATTTAGAAAAAAATAAAATGGTTAAGTGATTACCCTGTTACTAGCTTTAGTATATTAATGGTGCATATCTTTAATAGTTTTTCAATCTCTTATTTGGTACTAACAGAACTAGTGTCTTCATTGAAAATTGACAGTACTAGTAAGTCAGTCTCTGACATTTCAAGGCAAAAAAAACCCATCCAATTTCATTGATTTAAAATTTGTAAAAAGAACACACGTATAGGGCATTGTATAACATGGATAATATTTTTATTAGATTTTCAATTGTAATATTCTCTAAGGTAACAATTCTTATAATAATATTTTATAAGAAATAAAATAAATAAAGAGAGTTAAATGAAGTGATTGCACCAAAATAGTTTTCAATGTGTTTTTAAGAAGGTGAAAATTTTGAAATATTTAAAGATTTTATTTGATACTTATATAAATTGTGAGTGAACACATACAGAACACAATAATTTTAGAGAGATTGTTCATTATAACATAAATGATCAGGAGTTTCAAATATATTTGTGTTCATTTCTAGTATAAAACATACTTAATTCTACCCATAATATATTAAAGCAAAAACTGAAAAGAGAGGATGTTTAAAAGCAAATCTTGATTAACATGGTTGAAGAGTGGAATTATATTTATTATAAACATGGTACTGTGAAAATGACCTAAAGTTGGATTAGTAGCCCAAACTTATTTAGAAATTATGTATTTAACCTGTTTCATTTTGTCTTAAAAGTAAGGATAATGGCAAGTTGACTAAATAACAATCTGATTTTTTTTAAAGATAGAGTATACAGCCCTGTCTACACCTGGAGGAAGATGTGAGTGTCTGAGCTACCAGCTGGACAGCCTTGTTCTTTCTGCCCTAGCTCACCAGGGGTACATCCTGTGCCCCACCCCACCTACTGTACCGCCAAGTAACCAGGCAGCAGCGCCCTTCCTGCCCACCCCCATCATCCCCTGCTGCATCACCCACCACCAGAGCCACAGGCCCCAACTGCAATGATTGGAGGAAGAAATGGGTAGACGATAGTGTAAGAATACTTTCAACAACATAAAGAACAATATGGCAGCACCAGAAACTAGTGCTTCCAAAACAGGAAGACCTGAACACCCCAGTGCAGATCACACAGAAAAAAATGAACTTAAAAACAACTTTATGAAGATTATAGAGGTCCTTAAAGAAGAAATGAAAAAAAATCCCTTAAAGAAATGAAGGAAAAGAAAAACAGAAAATTGAAAGAAAGCAATAAATCCCTTAAAAAGCCAAGAAAACCAAGAAAAAACTATCAAATGAGCGAAGGAAACAGTTCAAGACTTGAAAACTAAAATAGAGGCAATAAAGAAAACACAAACCAAGGGAATTCTGGAATGGAAAATCTGGGTAAATGAACAGGAACTACAGATACAAGCATAATCAAAAGAATGCAAGAGATGAGAGAGAGAATCTCAGGTGTTGAAGATATGATGGAGGAAATAGATTAATCAATCAAAGAAAATATTAAATACACAAACATCCAGGAAATCTGGGACACTGTGAAAAGACTATACCTAAGAATAATAGGGATAGAAGAATTCCATCTTAAAGGCACAGAAAATATATTTAATAAAATCATAGAAGAAAACTTTTCCAAACTAAGAAGGATATGCCTATGAAAGTACAAGAAGCTTAAAGAACACCAAATAGACTGGACTAGAAACAAAAGTCCTCTTAACACTTAATAATGAAAACACTAAACATCCAGAACAAAGAAAGAATATTAAGAGCTGCAAAGGAAAAAGGCCAAGTAACATATAAAAGCAGACCCTTCACAATAACACTTGACTTCTTGATGGAGATTCTGAAACCCAGAAGGTCCTGGACAGATGTTATGCAGACATAAGGAGACTATGGATGCCAAGCCAGACTACTATATCCAGCAAAGCTCTCAATCATAAAAGACAGTGAAAACAAGATATTCCATGACAAAACCAGATTAAACCAGCATCTATCTATAAATCCAGCCATATAGAAAGTGCTAGAAGGAAAATTCCAACCCAAGGAAGTTAGCTGCACCGATGAAAACACAGGAAATAGATAACCTCACATCAACAAGCCCCAAGTAAGGGAAACACACGGACATTACTACTGCCACCAACAAAACCAAAAATAACAGGAATTAAGAATTACTGGTCATTAATCTCTCTTAATATCAATGGAATCAATGCACCTCTGAAAAAACACAGGCTAATTAGGTACAAAAACAAGAATCATTCTTCTGCTGCATTCAAGAAACACACCTCAATCTCAAAGACAGACATTACCTTAGAGTAAAGGGTTGGGAAAAGATTTTTCCAATCAAATGAACCTAAGAAGCAAGCTGGTATAGCTCTCTTAATACCTAACAAAAAATCTTCAAAATAAAATTAATCAAAAGAGATGGAGAAGGACATTACATATTCATCACAGGAAAAATCCATCAAGATGAAGACTTAATTCTGAACATGTATGCCCCAAATATAAGGACACCTGCATTCGTAAAAGAAACATTACTAAAGTTTAAATCACACATCAAACCCCAAACACTAATAGTGGGAGACTTCAACATCCCACTCTCACTAATGAAGGTCAGCCAGACAGAAACTTAACAGAAAAATCAGGGAACTAACAGATGTTATGACACAAATGGACTTAACAGATATCTATAGAACATTCTACCCAAACACAAAAGAATATATCTTTTTCTCAGCACCTCATAGAATCTTCTCTAAAACTGACCACATCCCTGGTAACAAAGCAAACCTGAACAGATAAAAAAAATATAATAACCACAGTTAGAATTCAACAACAATACTAATTGCTGAAAGTCTACAAACTCATGGAAATTAAACAATGCTGAATTGAATCATCACTGGATCAAGGAAGAAATTAATGAAATATTTCCTAGTATTCAATGAAAATGAAAGCACAACATACCCAAGCTCATTGGATACTATGAAAGCAGTGTTAAGAGGAAAGTTTATAGCACTAAATGCCTGCATAAAGAATGTGGAGAAAGCTCATGCTAGTGACTTAACAACACACCTGAAAGCTCTAAAACAAAAAGAAACAAACTGACCCAGGAGTAGATGCCAGTTGAAGGCTGAAATCAATAAAACAGAAACAAAGTGAACAATACAAAGAATCAATAAGATAAAGAGTTGGTTCTTTGAAAAAAAAAACAACAAGATAGACAAACCCTTATCCAAATAATCAAAAAGCAGAGAGAGAATTTCCAAATTAACAATATCAGAAATGAAGAGGGGAACATAACAACAGACACTGAGGAAATCCAGAGAATCATTAGATCATACTTCAAAAGTACTCTACAAAATTGGAAAATCTAAAAGTAATGGACAATTTTATGGATAGGTACCACATGCTAAAATTTAATCACGATTAGATAAACAATTTAAATAGACCCATAGCCCCTAAGGAAATAGAAACAGTCTTCAAAAGTCCCCCAACCAGAAAAAAACCCTGGGCAAGATGGTTTCAGTGCAAAATTCTATCAGCATTTCAAAAAAGATCTAGTACTAATATTCCTCAAATTGTTATGCACAGTAAAAAATTAGAAGGAGCATTGCCAAACTTTTTTTCCGAAGCTACAGTTACCCTGATACCTGAACCACACAAGACACAAATAAGAAAGAGAATTACAAACCAATCTCCCTTATAAACATTTCCACAAAGGTAATAAAATTCCGGCAAACTAAATCCAAGAACACATCAAAAAAAAAAAATCATACACTATGATCAAGTTGGCTTTTATTGCAGAGATTCAGGGACAGTTTACTTCCCCTGGCAGTGGGACCAGGACATATCCTGGGTACATGAAATAACATTTTTGGAGCCTCTTTGCTATGGTGGGATATTTTGCTCAGCCTTGATATAGTAGTGAGGGAAGGGGCTTGGTCCTGACTCAACTTGGCATATCAAACATTTTTGACTATCCAAGGGAGACCTTACCTCTACTGAGGAGTGGATGGGAGATAGAATGGGGAAAAGTGGGAGTGGGAGAAAGGAAAGGAAGGGCTAGTATGTAAAATTGAAATTTTTTAAATAAAAAAACAAGAAAATAGAGTTTATGCTATGATTATCAAGATATAATACTCATCATTAAAATAATATTATTTAATTTATTCCTTACATAAATTCTCAGAAAATTAGATTGAGGATAAGTATTTATTTCACCAAGAATGCTAGGTAACAGTCAAATAATGTTCTAGTTTGAGACAGTGCTGGAACATAAACCCATGCCTGTTTGGCTCTCAAATTTATTTATTTATTTATTTACTCATTTATTAGAAAGGCTACAACATAAACTCAGGAATTTCTTCAAGAGCAGTTTGGTAAAATTGTCTTATATTCTGATGAAAAATAGTATGAGATTTCAAGTAAATGTTAAAGGAATTATTTGTTTCTAAAGTCAGAGTTAAGAAATAATCATCTTTGACAACTAGGTAGTGTCCATAAGGTATCAGAATAAGACTGTTGTAGGAGGTCCTTCTTTCTATGTGTTGCTTGTATTGGATAATGAATAAAGAAACTGCCCTGGCATGATAGGGGCAGAACTTAGGTAGGCAGGGAAGACAGAACTGAATTCTGGGGGGAAGAAAGCAGAGGGGGAGAAGCCATGGATCCTCCACCTGAGACGGATGCTGGTTAGAATCTGTCATAGATGAAAAGGAGTATAGAAAAATAAGCCACGTAAAAGTGGAAATTTCACAGAGAGTCTGGATTATGTATATTGTGTTTACTTTGAATTTTTTGACTGTGAAGGAGCTAAGTACAGAGAGATATTTCATTGTATTGACTGCTAAGCTAAACCAGCATATATGTTCTAAAGGTATCTTGATTTCAAAATTTGAGTCTAAGGATATGTTGCTTTGGAGAATAGGTTTTTCTTTTGTTTCCACAGAAGATGAGAACCTGTGGATTGCTTCTAGAAAAATATGGTTTGATAGACCACGCCGTCCAGAAAGGTTGGCATGAACACCCTCAAAAATTACTTCACCCAACTGCTGACTGATATGAACCTAACACACAGGATACACCATGAAAGACCTGATTAACAGTGCCCCCAGTCAGCAGGAAGCAGTATGGAAAGAACTGCAACCATATTCCCAATAATTGTCTATAAATGTTTATTTAAATTTAAAGGGGGATATGATATAGATATGAATAATTTGTATTGGTGTGGATCTTGGTTTATTGATACAAATTTAAGATCAATCTTGTTATATGTATATTTCTGCTCTTGATTTAGGTGTTGTGATTGTGTAGTTCATTTAAAAAATGTAATATATAATTAAGAAATATAGGTTAATAGTCATCTAAAATAGTCAAAATTGTAGTCATGCTAGTTAAATTTTCTAGATGTATAGAGATATGTATCAGTTAGACAGGTATTCTTCAAATCTTTCAGAGGCCTTCAGAATATGGCATTTAAATGTTTTAATAACTTAGGACTTTTCATGATGGTGAGACATGTTTGTTCCTGGTAGCACCAATTACTTCAAGAAAAAGATGGGCATAGAAGAGGCTCCTTAGCCACTTGAGCAAGAAACTGCTCTTGCCTGAACCACTTCCCTGGACCTGCAGTACCCACAGAGAGATGACTGCTGAACTTGCCTAAAGGTGAGATGGTCCTTTGGAGTTCCTGCTTCATGAAAGAGTCTGTGAGACATTCTGCAGGACACAGAAGAAAGTGACTTAACTGTCTTTGAAATTTCCTGCTTCATGGAAGCAGGAAGACTGAAGATGGATGCCCCAACAGTACAAAAGAACTTTGGGTGACTGTCCAGGCAGCAAGATGTCTCTGTCATTTCTAGAGTTTTGGAAGTTGCATACATTGCACTTCTTCTTTACTTAGGTAATATATTCTTCTGGAGTCTTAGATGGAGTTGAAGACTAGATAGTAATAATAGTTTCCCTTAGTTATGATAAAAGATAAAGTAGATATAAATATTTTAACTGTAATTCTTATTTGATATCTGTTTTGTTATATGTAATTTTACTATGTTAAAGTTAAGGCCTTCCTTTTTGTTTGAACAGAAAAGGTGAAATGGTGTAGATGGTACTCCTTTCTATGTGTTGCTTATATTAGTTAACGAATAAAGAAACTACCTTGGCCTGTTGGGGCAGAACTTAGGCAGGTGGGGAAGAAAGAACTGAATTCTGGGAGGAAGAAAGCAGAGGAGAGAAGCCATGGATCCTCTGCCTGAGATGGACGCCTGTTAGAATCTTTCCTGGTAAGCCACTGCCATGTGGTGATATATAGAGTAATAGACATGGGTTAAATTAAGTTGTAAGAATTAGCCAATAAGAAACTAGAGCTAATGGGCCAAGCAGTGTTGTAATGAATACAATTTCTGTGTGGTTATTTCGGGGCTAAGCTATCTGGATGGTCAGGACAAACAAGCTGCCTCTCCCTGCTACATAAGATGACCCAGGAAATTTAATCTAATTTGTTTTCAGACTTTGGAAATCAATATGTAAATTCTCAAAAAATATAAAATGAAAATACCATAGAGATAGCTATATTACTCCTGGGTATAAATATAATTTAAGCCAAATTGGTATTTAGAAAAGAAAGATGCCTCATCACATAGTAATCAAAGCACTAAACACACAAACAAAGAAAGACTATTAAAAGCTGCAAGAGAAATGCCTAAGTGACATATAAAGGAAGACTTATGACAATTACACCCAACTTTCCAATGGAGCTTCTAAAAGCTAGAAAGGCATGGACAGATGTGCTGCAGAGTCTAAGAGACCATAGGTGCCAACCAGACTACTATACCAGAAAATTTTTCAGTCACCGTAGATGGAGAAAACAACATAGTCTATGATAAAGTCAAATTTAAGCAGTATTTATCTACAAGTCGAGCCCTACAGAAAGTACTTGAAGGAAAACTCCAACCCAAGGAGGTTATACCCACAAAGCACAGACAGTATATAACCTCATACCAGCATAATCCAAAGAAGGAAAACCCACACATGTACAAACACATTACCACCACCACAAGCTACAACAAAGTAAGAGGAATTAAAAATCCTTGATCATTGGACTCAATTCACCAATAGTAAGACATAGACTAAAATAATGTATGCAAAAACAAGATTCATGCTTCTCTTGCATATAAGAAATACACCTCAATATCAAAGATAGATATTATCTCAGAGTAAAGAATTGGAAAACTACTTTCCAGCAAATGGCCCCAAGAAGCAAGCTGGTGTGGCTATTCTAATATCTAACAAAATAGTCTTGCAACCAAAGTTAATTAAAAGAGATGGGTACAGATACTTCATAATCACTAAAGGAAAAACCCATCATGATGAATTCTCCATTCTCAACTTCTATGTCCCCAAAACACCACTAAAGCTTAAGTCACACATTATTGATCCTCACTCACAAATAGTGGGAGACTTCAATACCGAATATTATCAATAGACAGATCATCCAGATAAAAACTAAGCAGAGAAATACAGGAGCTAACAGAAGTTAAAGACCAAATGGATCCAACAGAACATTTCACCCAAGCAGAATTCATTGTCTTCCCAGAACCTCATGAAACATTCTTCAAAATTGACCACATGCTCAGTGACAAAGAAAGTCTCCACAAATACAAGAAAATTGAAATAACTCTCTGCACCCTATCAGACTGCAATGGATTAAAATTGGTTTACAACAACAGAAGCAACAGGAAACCTACAAAATAATGGAAACTAAACAACTCTCTACTGAATGACTACTGTGTCAAGAAAGAAATAAAAAGAAATTAAAGGCTTTCTAGAATTTAATGAAAATGAGTATACAATATACCTAAACCCATGAGACATAATGAAAGGTGTTCTAAGAGGAAGTCCAAAGCACTATGAATCCACAGTCACCCTGACACCTGTTGATGGAAGTTTCTGTCCTGCCTAGTCCCATAGCCATTCAGTTCCAAATAAGCACACAGATGCTTATATTAATTATAAACTATTTGGTCTATTGTTCATGTTTATTCCTAACCAGCCCTTACAACTTAAATTAACCCATAATTCTTATCTATATTTAGCCACGTGGCTTAGTATCTTTTCTTAATAAGTCATTCTAATCTTGTTTCTTCAGTGTCTGGCTGGTAACTCCATCTCTGCCCTTCCTCTTCCCAGAATTCTCCTAGCCTGGTCACCCCACCTATATTTCCTGTATAGCTACTGGTCAGTTAGTATTTCATTAAATTAATATAAGTAACAAATTTTTACAGTATACAAGAGCATTATCTCAAAGCATTTCCCCCTTTTTTCAAAACCAGAACCTGAAATCCAATCTCCTTTGTTTAGTTTTTTCTTGACCATTATCCAGAAAAAACTTGGAACCAACACTAACAAAGACAGACATCCATAATCCATATTTTTGGAACATAGACATAGTTTTCTATTTTCTAGGCTACTTCCTGATGGTTAGGGGTGTTTATAATCTTTGGGGGGACCCTGAGAAAATTTAGGATTATATTCAAATACTGAGTGAGGTCAGATCATCTCAACCAGTCACCTTGAAGCTGTTCTGGATGTACAATTCAGAAGAAACTGCAACAGAGGTGCTCTGAATTGTTGGATTATCTATTCCATTCACTCCTATCGGAGATTTTTCATTGGGGTCCTCCTCAATAAAACTTGGTTTTTCTTAACCTAGAATGAACCCACAGCCTCTCATTACCTGTGGAAACAACAGTAAAACCTCTTCCCCAAAGTAACATATCTTTTGACTTTAATTTTGAAGTCAAGATATTTTTAAAATATATAGGTTGGTTTAATCTAGCAGCATTTATAATCAAATTCTTTTAGCAGCTGTTGCTCCTTCCTTACAGTGAAACACTTCAAAGGCAACAAAATAACATACAGTTCTAAAGAGAATGAAATTAAGGCATTTTCAGTAAAATGCACAGATCTGGAGTTCCTTGTATTAAGCAAATTAAGCCAGACTTTGAAAGATAAATATGTTTCTCTTATATGTGTAATCTAAATTCAAATTATATATATTAAATAAAAGTAGAAATGAGACAGTGAAACTGAACAAAGAGAAGGGAAAGAGATGAGAAAAGAGGTTATTAGACTATTTGTCATGGAAACAGAAAGGTAATCTATTTATGATGCAAAGAAAAAGGAGACCAGTGAGAGGAAGAAAGTGCTAATGAAAGGATGGGGTAATTAATAAGAACAAAGCATAATTGTATACAAGTATGAATGAAATGTACTTCTTTATATATTCACCAAGAAATATATAAAAACTTAGAAGTTTGATTATATGTGAGGACACAAGTAAGTTAAAAGAAAAGGAAAGAATTTATTGCATGCAGATAGTCAAGGAAGGAAAGCAGAAGTGTTGTGAAATAATGTTTATACACTATGAATATGTGTCACCCTCATTGGTGTAATAAAGATCTAATTTATCAATAGCTATGCAGGAAGAGGTTAGGCAGGACTTATTTGCAGACAGGTAGATAAGTCATTTGGATAAAGGAGAGTGGAGTTGCTAGGAGATGCAGGGAGAAGGAAGATAAACATACTGTGTTGAGAGAAGGTACCAAGCCATGCGGTAGATGTAGAAAAGAAATATGGGTTAATTTAAGTTGTAAAAGCTAATTAATAACAAGGCTAAGCTATTGGCTTAACATTTATAATTAACATGACGTCTCCATGTGGTTATTTGGGAACTAGTTGGTGGAACATAAAATTCTGGCTACACAGAAGTGAATGCATCAGGCAGAGTAAATTTTAAGCAAGCAAATATGCTATGAGAGATTGTATATCAATGAAAATATCAATTGCCAAAGAAAATCTACCAGTGTAAGCAGATATGAACTAAACAATAGATTCCAAAGATTTTCCAAAAAAGGAGAAAACATTTTAAAATTACTTGAGTCACACATAGGCATCATTGAAAAAGAACCTGACAGTTGTACAAAGACAGCTGAGATAATAAAAACCTATTTCCAGTAGTTGGTAAGATAACCAGAAAATCAATAATTTAAAAGATAATATAGACAACACTGAACATCAATTTGACTAAAGAGACATAACAAGAACTCTATTAAACATCAGAAGAATAATTTTTCTGATTACATAGAGAAAACTTTCAAGAAAAATCCATATATTTGTCTTAAATACAGTGATTTTTCTAACCAGTATGAAATGAAACTAGAAGCTGAAAGTGTAAAGAAAAAGAAAAAAATACAGAAATAAAAGGGAATTAGTAAGTATGTTAAAGAGGTATGGGAAATGTGAGAGAATGGGAAGGCAGGATGATAGAAAGTATGATTCACGTATGTTATATGCATATATGAGAATGTCATGATGAAGCTTATTATTTATACTACTAATATCCTTAAAAATTAGTGGTTAAGGGGTATGGATGGATATTTTAAAAAATAAAACATATATATATATGTATATATATATATGCTGAACATATCTATGGAAAAATTTAAAAAAATTAACTGACAGATAATGAGCAAATAAATATTAAAATATACTAATTTTAAAATTCAACACTACATATTCACTATAATGTCACAGTGGAACATCCAATTATAAGGTGTTGCAATTTGCAAAAAATATTATTTGTCACTTATCTATCATATATCTATGTATCTTATGTATTATTATTTTCTTTCTCTTACACACACTCTCTCTCTTATTTATCTCGGGGTAAAATTTCATATATTACATTCTGTCTTCTTATGCATATATATAGATCAGATGGATTTTGAAATCTTATCCCTGCTATATCAGTCTTCCAAGAGATGCCATTATAGGCATGAATCACAGTTCTCAGAGAGAGAGTGGGGAGATATGTGGGAGTAAGATGAAAAGAGGTAAGAAGAAAGGGAAGTAGAGGAGAAAGGGAGGAAAGAGAGAGGTGAGAGAATAAACAGAGAGGAGAGAAAGATATTCCTAATTATTCCACAGTGTATAATCAATGCCTAAAGTGAAGGTAGAAGTGAGGGGAAGAGAGTGACCTATGTACTGAGACAATACCAGATAACTGATTAGTTGATTCTAGACCTTTGAGTCATGTCAATGGGAGACGAAAATTTCCATAATTGGTGATCCATTATTATTGAAATATTAGTTCATAAAATATCATAATTAGAGGTCATTTCTCTTTCTGAATACATCAGAGTATCACAGCAGAAGTCATAATGCATTAATAATTGTGCAGAATAATATATTTTTCTGAAGAATTCTATTCTACAAATTTCCAATCTAATGATTAAAATTTGAATCATGTCAGTAATTTTAAGTAACATTCATATTAAAGTAGTTTCTTGTACAATTTCTTATGTTTTGTTCTTTGAAGATGAATGAAAATGTTCTTGCAATGTTTTAACACCTTTGGATGTCATTTAGCATTGTCTCTCACTTCTAAATTAGGTATGAAAGTATCATTTTCTACATTTTGTTTTCCACTGTGAGTTTTTTCTTAGCCTCATACAAAACTAGAGGAAACATTTATTATTATTATTATTCCTCAAAATGTTAGCATATTATTTTCAAGTTTTAATCCCTCTACTATAGCTTTGATGAAATTCCTTCCATCATCAATATTAAATGATGAATGATGTATAATATGAACTAGTTACACTAGGGTTAGAATCAATTGCTGATTGAAAATAATCAAATAGCAGACAAAAGCCTGTAACCCTGACAAATTGAAGAATGCTTTTATTCATGGGATTAAAACAGTGAGGTTATATTTGAAGGCAAAAATATAACCCTGACATTTTCCTTTTCATAGAAAACAGATTCATGATGGCAGGTAATTTTCTATTATTAATAGAACTTTAAATTACAGCTTTTCCCCTTTCAGGTAGTTTTCTCAGTAATGGAATTAAGGATTTGTGGAACAATTTTATAATCAAGATGGCTGTCTATCCCACTCTGATTATGTTGCCAGAAAATGGGAAGGTAACTTTTGTCTTAGTTGCTTCTAAACCCCATATCTATCTTCATCGTGCTACTGGTACCATATCAATATATTCCCAAAGTAGATGGGAATTTTCCATTTTTATGCTTTAGTGCCTACTTTTAAATTTTATGCTGTTTTTAATATATTTATACATATTCCAGAAGAAGCTTTTTTGACAAACCTAAATACTTGCTTAGGAAATTTATAGTATAGGGTTTTCTGGAAGAACAGAACCAACAGAATGAATACACATTATATGGTTGATTATTAGATTAGCTTCTACAACGCGGCCCAGGTAGTTTAACAAAAACTAGTATTGGAGATTCTAAAATCTTAGTAGTTTCTTAGGACATAAGGATAGAGGCGTCAGGAGTCTCAATCTTGTACTGAGGACCTGAAGAACTGCTGATATATAGCCTATTTTGGAAGCTCAGTGGAACAAGGTTTCAATATCAGTGAAGGAATGTTGCAGAGACTGGAGGACAAATTTGCCAGTGAGAGTAAAGGCAAGCAGAAAAGTAAAAAAAAAAAAAAAAAAAAAAAAACAGAAAGAAAGAAAAGAAAGGAAAAGGAAAAGCCTGTATCTTCTATACATTTTAACCAAACTATCATCAGAGTGTGCTGCCCACATCTGGGGTGTATCTTCCCACTTTTAGAAATTTGATAAGGGAAATCCCTCACAGGAGGGCCCAGCAACTTACATTTAGTTGAATCCACATTTTATCAATTTGACAATCTATAATATGACAGGAGT
The DNA here is from genome assembly GCA_004026605.1 of Ondatra zibethicus. Classification (NCBI taxonomy): domain Eukaryota; kingdom Metazoa; phylum Chordata; class Mammalia; order Rodentia; family Cricetidae; genus Ondatra; species Ondatra zibethicus. The sequence goes on from PVIU01018117.1 coordinate 32,228, forward strand.
TATTATTTATCCTTAGTCTTCAGCACTGTTGGAACTATTTCATCTTCAGATGCAATCTTTCCAGTAACTTTGTTTTCTTTGTACATATCATAAATTTCTTTAGTACAAGTGCTGATTTGGAATTCTTTTCATGTTTTACATAAGTACTTATTTTTATTAATGTTAATTTTTATACAAAATAATAGATTTTATTATGAGATTTAATGTATATATTAATTATACTTCTAACATCACTCTCTCCAAGCCCCTTCACTTTTCCAACATTATTTCTTTACAATTTTCATGTCTATTTTTTTAGCTCCACATTTGTGAGAAGAATGGTGTAGCTGTTTTTCTGAGTTTAACTCATTTCAGTAAACACAGTAATGTTAACATCCATCCATTTCTCTGCAAAATATGTAATTTAATTATTTTTGATTATATGATGGGGAAACTGTCAACCAATTATATCTCGTTAAGGTGTGGCTACCTGCAGCCGAAGAGGAAAAACTGGGAAAACTCAGGTGTGCACCCTCTCTGTGAGGAGCCTGCCAGACATATAGGAAGTCAGACCTCCCACTCTTGTAGCATGAGTTTGTCCCTTATAACCATAAAATATAATTGTTATTCTTGAGCTGGCCTGGTTATTTATCATACTGATCTAATCAACAACACCTGGCACAACACTTGGTGCCCCACGTGGGGCTTTTAGAGCCTCTTGCAGCTCTGGCCAGCTGTCACCGCGCTGCGTTCATTTGGGCATAGACTGACTAGCTTGCACCCAACTCCAAGCCCCATAACCACATCTCTGCACACTCCCTGTTCTGTGCTCTGAGCCGCCACTCACTCCCCACTCATTCTCCACTCAGCTTCCCCCAGCTCCGGCTCAGTGTCCCACACTGCTCACACTGCAGACTTTGGATCCAGCCAGAGCTGCTGCACTGCCGGAGTGGGAAATTATTAAACAGCAAAAGACATTCACAGAATACATGGTCTGTGATTTACAAAAAATAAAAAATTAAAAATAAAAAGAAATAACTGGGATAATAGATTGGCATTTGTGAGTTATTGTTTTTAGACAATTATATTGGTATTGATTCTTGTATATTGATACAAAGTTAAATTATATTAAATATTGTATGCATGTATGCTTCTACCTCTGTTTAAAACATTGTTTATGTATTGATATATATATTTACCATATTGCAGTGTACAATACTACCTCTGATCAAGATATGTATACATTGTTTACATTTAAAGGTCATTGTCCTCATTTATTGCACAGTTGATTATTGTCTTAGTCTTTAAGTTAGATAGGTATTGAAAATTATAGATCAATAGTCATCTGTCATATATATAATTAGACTAATCAGGTTCTTTAGATACATAGAGATTATATTCAGTATAGATAGATAATCTTCAATCTCTTCAAAGAGCTGTAAAAAATGGCCTTTAATCTAACTTAGAGTTCTGTGGTAGTGAGACACAATCGCTTCTAGCAACACTGATCTATTCCCGAGAGAATGTTGAGCACCAAAGACACTCCACCTGGAGCCTTTCTTCTTGGCAGAACTGGCCTTTGGGCAAAGAAATGCCCATACCTCAACCACTGACAGAGATACAGAGTATCCATAAATTTATAAAACAGGACTGTCATATCCTGCCAAGACAGGGTAAAATAGTTTTAAAAAGTTTCTTGCCTTTAAAAATGGTATGTCAGTTACAATAGGCCTTAGCCAAAGTTTGTTGCTTCAACATTGCAAATGAGACTTTGGGTGATTGCCCAGGTAGTAAGTTGTCTCTGTCATTTGTTGCACATTTTGAAAGTTTCTCGATTATACTTCCTGTTTACTCAAGTAATATTGTTTCCCTTCTCAAATCTTCGATGGAGTTGAAGATTAAATAATTGTAGTTACCTTCCTCATTATTTAGACAACCTTATTTTCAATGCAATATTTAGACTCTTGAAATAGAATGTTTAGTAAAACTTTTGTTATGTGTTCCTTGCTTAATATTGTTTATTATTTGTAATTTTATATTTGGTATCTATTCCTATTGTATATAGTTATATTGGATTTGGATCGATCTTGTTTAGACAAAAGGGGGAGATGATGGGGAAACTCTGTCAACCAATCACATCTAATTAAGGTGTGGCTACCTTCAGCTGAAGAGGGAAAACTGGGAGAACTTAGGTGCGTGCCCTCTCTGCGCGGAGCCCACCGGACATATAGGAAGTCAGACCTCCCACTCTTGTAGCGTGAGTTTTCCCCTTATAACCATTAAAATATAATTGTTATTCTAGAGCTGGCCTGGTTATTTATCATACTGATCTAATCAACAACACCTGGCACAACAATATATATATATATATTTATATGTTCATATGATGATGGGAACCTGGGTTAATTGCATAACTTGTTCATTGCACTATTGTAACTAGTGACAAAATGAACATAGGTATGCATGTATCACAATTATATGCTGACTTTGGTTCCTTTGGGTATATTTACCTAGACATACTATATTTAGATCATGCATGGTTATTATTTGGTTTTATGAGGAACCTCCACAGTAATTTACATAGTGACTTCACTAATTTAAATTTAAATAATGTTGAAATTTTTTTAGTCCACATTTTAATGGCATTTTCTTTTTGTTTCCGTACTGATAGCCATTCTTAATGGAATGAGATGAAATCTCTGTATACAAATATAGCTGAGAACTGTGATTCATACCTATAATGCCATCTCTTGGAAGATTGATACAGCAGGCATAAGATTTCAAAATCCATCTGATCTATACTGCATTAGAAGACAGAATGTAATATCTGAAATTTTACCCCAAGTCAAATAAAAAATCAATAAAATTAAAATGGCTAAAAAGGATAATGAGGAGGAGAAAGAGAAAAATGAATGTAGAAGAGAATGAGAAGATGAATATAAATAAAATAAAATCAAGTAGACAAAAAGAATGACAAGATAAAGGCAAGGAGTAAGGAGTGGAAAAAAGCATAACAACTAAAACACAAGAATTGTGTCACCTTCAAATACAGATAATTTGTATTTTTGTCTACTTTACTTCTTTTTCTTTCTTTATTAAACTAGCTAAGAGGTCAAGAACTGTACAGAGCAAGATGTATACAGTGGTCACTGACTTAAAGTTTTCAGTCTTTCACTATTTAGTATACTATTGACAATAGGTTTTTTGGACATAAAGCCTTTGATAAACTGAAGCACTATCCATCTATTCGTATTTTTTCATGTCTTTACCATGGAAAGATGAAAACTTTTTCAAACTATATAATTGAGATGATTCTATTTCTGTGTTATTTTCATCTATGGATTTATGTATTTGGAAATATCCTTGCTTCTCTAGGTTAAAATCATTTTGATTGTGGTGTATAATGTTTTCAGTGCCCCCTAGACTTTTTTTGCAAGTATTTTATTGAAGATGTTTTCATCTGCATGTATTAGGAAACTGTTCATACTTTTTATTATCCTGACTATTAATCAATGTAATACTAATTTTGTACAATGAACTTGGTAGTATTACTCCTTGTTTTTCTTTAGGGAATTGTTAAGGAACACAGGTATCAAAAGATCAAAAGAACATAAGATCATCTTATATCCAGAATTTACAAGGAACTCAAAACAACAAAGAATCAAAGAAACAAATGACTCAATTAAAAATGGGATAGGGATCTAAACAGAGATTTCTCAATAGAAGAAAAAAAATCACTATGAAAAACACCCAAAAAGTTTTAATCATCCCTAGTAATTAGAGAAATGAAAATTAAAAGAACTTTAAGATTTTATCTCACCCAGTCAGAACAGCTAAGATCAAAAACAACCAATGATAAATATTGGTGAGGTTTTGGAGAAGGAGAGACACTCCTTTACTTTCCCGAGTCCACTGTCCTCAACCATGGCCACAGCCTTGACCAAAGATACTCTCACTATTACCTTACTTACAAGAAACAGAAGCTTTTTAAACAGTTCTTAGGACGAAGAATAACATAAAGGATTGCTGATACCTTAGAACACATGTATCATTGTTCCCGATTAAAAAAACATCATTCATAATACTCTTCCACCTAGTATTGCACTTATCATGTATCTTTTTATACTTTCTCTGGAAATCATAAAGCAAATCTTTAAAAAATTGAAAGTAACTTCTTCTTTGGGAAAATACCAAATGGCAGATGATACTGGTGCAGTGAGAGTGCTCAAAGACTCAGGGTTAGAAGCTCATGGGAGCTTCTGCATACAATTTGGCAGAGGTCTTTTGGTCTCCTGTCCTGGTCAAGGCTGTGGCCATGATTGAGGACACTGGACTCAGGGAAGTAAAGCTGAAGACAAGGAGTATATCCTTGTCAACAAGCTGAGCCATCTGGTTAAGGGCATAAAGATCAAGGAGGAGATTTACATGTTAGTCCTGCACATTAAGGAATCTGAGATTATTGATGTTTTCCTGGGTGCATGCCTAAAGGATAAGGGATCCTGCCAATGCAGAAGCAGACTCAAGCTAGCCAGAAGATCGGGTTCAAGGCTTTTGTCACTATGGGGAACTACAATGGTCATGTTGGCCATGGTGTTAAGTGCTCCAAGGTTTTAGCCACTGTAATCCCAAGGGCTATCGTCTTGGCCAAGCTTCTCATTGTCCCCATGCTGAGAGGCTATTGGGGAAGCAAGATTGGCAAGTCCCACACTGTTCAATACAAAGTAACAAGCTACAGTGGCTCTGCGTTGGTGGTGCATCTCATCTCTGTTCCCAGAGGCACTAGCATTGTCTCTGCTCCTGTGACCAAGAAGTTACTGATGATGTCCAGCATTGATTGTCACACATCAGCTAAGAACTGCACTGTCATCCTGAACAATTTGCCAAGGCCAACGTTGATGCCATCTCCAACACCTACAGCTATCTGAACCCCAGCTTCAGAAAAGAAACTGTGTTTATCAAGTCTCCTTCTCAGGAATTTACTGACCATCTTGTGAAATACACATTAGAATATTTGATCAGAGAATACAGGCTTTAGTTGTGATCACCAAATAGGGGTTTTTATATAAGAAAAATAAGTGAGTTAAGTGTTAAAAAAAACCTGAAAATAAATCTATCATATAACCCAGATGTATCCTTGGCTTGTGCCTGAAGGATTTGAATTCCTACTCCCTCCTCAGAGCCAGGAAATGGAAACAGCCTAAATGTCTTTTAGCAGATGAATAGATAATGAAAATATGATACATATCTACAATGGACTACTATTCAGGGATGTCTTAGTTAGGGCTTCTATTGCTGTGATGAAACACCATGACCAAAAAGATTGGGAAGGAAAGAGCTTATTAGGCTTATACTTCAGCATTTCTAATCATCATTGAGAGATCAAACAGAACAGGATCCCAGAGACAGGAACTGATGCAGAAGCCATGAAGGAGACCTGCTAACTGGCTTGCTTCCCTGGATTTCTCAACCCACCTTCTTACAGCAAATGTCTTGTTCCTCTTTCTCATACTTTCTTTCCATCCCATATTCTGCAAAGGTCTGTGAGCCTTAACTGTGGTATTTGTAGATGCATCTGTTGAAACTGGAATCCTCTACTCTGCAGTTTGATTTGTTGTGGTTTTCTGTAAGATTTTCTATCTGTTGTAAAGAGCAGTTTCCTTGATAAGGGGTAAGGACCACCCTTATCTATTATTATGTGGTGGTTTAAATAACAATGCCCCCATGTGCTCATAGGGAGTGGTTGTAATGGTCTGTCCTGTCCGTTTAAGAGACAAGCCCCACCCACTCCCCCCCAGGCCAAGGGAAGTGGATTTTCCTTCTGCTTACAGCCTGAGCTCTCTTCCTTTCCATTTCTCTCCTGAAGAAGTCCTCTCTCTCTCTCTCTCTCTCTCTCTCTCTCTCTCTCTCTCTCTTTCTCTCTCTTTCTGCCTTTCTCTGCTCTTTCACCTTCTTCCTTTCTCTTTCCCTCCATAACCCAGTAAGTTAATATCCAACCTCATTCAGCATGGCATGCCTATCCGTCTCTATCTCTCACCTGCCAAGGCTCTTCATGGGACCGGCTGTTCTGCCGAGGTCTCTCACCTACCATGGCACTAAACCATCCGCAGTGGCCTAGTGCCACCCCTTTGGGACCTGCAGTGTTTTATTTTTACCATGACAGTGGCTATTTTAGAAGGCTTTGTTTGTGGTATCATTAGCAGGTAGGCTTTGAGGTCTCAGAAACTCAAACCTGGCCAAAGTCTGACTGTCAGTTCTGCTGCCTGCAGATCTAGATATAGAACTCTCAGCTACTTCTCCAGCACCATGTCTGCCTGCATACTGTGATACTTCCTGCCATGACAATAATAAACTAAATCTCTAAAACCATAAGCCAATCCCAATTAAATGACTTTTTTTTTTATAAGAATTGTGGTGGTGGTGTCTCTTCGTAACAATAGAAACCCTAATGAAGAGAGAAATTGATACTAGGAACTGAAATATTACTGTGATAGACCTGACCATGCTTTTGTTTGGAGGGAAGTGGATGATAGGGCCAGGCAAATATTATGACAGGCCCCTAATAACTCAGTTAAGAACTACGCCTCAGTTAACAAAGGGCAGTCAGTCACCAAAGCCCCTGACACTGGATGAGGCATATACTCCGGGGACAATATTCCCCCCACTGGTGATAACCAAATAAGGAAAAAGCCTGGGACTTGTCCAGACTTGCGAAAGAATGGAAAAAACTATAGCCTTAGCCCACCCCTGCTTGCCCTAATCAGTTAGAAATGTACTAATATGATTACTACTTATGTAAGCTAATCCAAAGTAGAATGGTCACACTGCTTTTAAAATTCTGGTAACTGTTTTTTACCACCGAGTAGTATTCTAATGAGTATATAATCCACACTTTCTTGATCCATTCTTCCCTTGAGGGGCACCTAGGTTGTTTCCAGGTTCTGGCTGGAAATGCTGCTATGAACATAGTTGTAGTATGATTGGACTTCTCTTGGGTATATTCCCAAGAGTGGTATTGCTGGATCCTGAGGTAGGTTGATTCCCAATTTCCTGAGAAACTGCCACACTGATTTCCAAAGAGGTTGCACAAGTTCACATTCCCACCAGCAATGGATGAGAGTTCCCCTTATTCCACATCCTCTCCAGCATAGGCAATCGTTAGTGTTTTTGATTTTGGCCATTCTGACAGGTGTAAGATGGTATCTCAACGTTGTTTTGATTTGCATTTCCCTGATCACTAAGGAAGTTGAACATGACCTTAAGTATCTTTTGGCCATTCGAACTTCTTCTGTTGAGAATTCTCTATTCAGATCCTTACCCCATTTTTTAATTGGGGTATTTAAAATTTTAACTTCTAGTTTCTTGAGTTCTTTGTATATTTTGGAGATCAGACCTTTGTCTGATGTGGGGTCAGTGAAGATCTTCTCCCATTCAGTAGGATGCCTTTTTGTCTTAGTGACTGTGTCTTTTTTTTTTCCATACATTGTTTTGTTTTATTTTTTCCATTCAAGAACATAATTAAAGATAAAAAAAAAATTTTTTTCCTTTCTTCCCCTTCTCCCGGTCCCCTCCCACTACCCCCCACCCCTCCTCCCTCCCCCTTCTTCCTTGAAAGAGGGCATGGTGCCCTGCCCTGTTGGAAGTCCAAGGCCCACCCCCATCC
>PVIU01018118.1:0-39861 GCA_004026605.1 Ondatra zibethicus
GAGAGAATCTTCTCTTATTTTGTGTGATCTTGGTGGAGGTATTCATCATGATACTTCCAATCCTGCTCTAGTGTTAATATATGTATGTATCTATGTGTATGTGTGTGCGTATGTGCTCTAGTATGGATCTTTTATAGTATCTATCTACTGACAATAGTTGTTGGTACAGAGGTAGGCACTAACTCCAGACAGTGCCAAACAGGTGCCTTGTCTACATTGATTTTTGGAAGCTGGGAGGAACATAAACTTTTATTTTTTCTGTTTGTGTCTAAACTGGAAGCATATGGGCAGTCATCTTCCCTTGTACATTGAAAGAATCTGTCAAAAAGTGATCCCACTGCCCAGAAGAGAGTTGAGAGGAACAAAGCATGCTCTCGGGTCTACCTGTGTCTGAGGCAGGCTATCTTGTAAATGGTCAAGTTTATGAGTTCCTGTGTTTCTTGAAGAGTTTGAATTGCATTTCTCTCAAATACATCAGAAAAACATCTTGAGTTATGCATGGATATAGTGCATAAAAATGCATATTGCATAATTAATACATGTGATGAGAAAGTTGTTTGAAAACATGTATTACAAGCTTCTTCCTGCAGAAGATGGGAACAAATACAGAGACCCATAGTCAGACATCATGCAGAGAATTAGAGACATTGGAAAACTGAGCCCTAAAAGGAAAATCTTCATCAAATCCTTTCTCACGGGGCTCAGGAAACCCTGTGGAAGAGAAAGCAGAAAGAGTGGATGAGCCAGCGGGGATGGAGGACACCAAGAAAACAAGGAGTCTAAATCAACAAGATTGATGCACATGTGGACTCACAGAGACTGGGGCTTCATGCACTAGGCCTGCACAGGTCTGCACCAAATGGGACCCTATTGATGAAAGGAGAAGTGGAAACATGGCCCCATCCCTAACCCAGAAGCAATCTTCAATTGATAACCAGTTGTAAATGAAAATTTCGTTTCCGCCAAGGTAAGTCTCACCAGGGAAGCAAACTGCTCTGAAGGGCAGGCTGCATGCCCAGCAGTAGACGGCCAGCAGAGAATGAACTCAATGACATCTCTGGAGCTTCCTTGTCTCATAATTTAGGGTCAGGGCCTCTAACCTGTTTAGTTGTCTTGTCTTATTTTTATTTTATTTTACTTTTATATATTTTTTAAAATTTTTCTCTCTTTTTAGCCTACAAGTCCTTTGCATGTACACACACACACACACACACACACACACACACACACACACACACACACACACATATAGTGGCTTCCAGCTTAGTGATTTTTAATGGGACTCCTGAGTGTGTGAAGAAATGGATCTCTGTATCTGTATCTATTCCTGAGATCCTTTCCTTCTCTTTGTTTTTTTCTTTGCTTTGTTTCGTCTTATTTTATTATTACCCCTTAGAAGCCTGTTTTTCTAATTAGTTAATTAATTTTTCACTCAGGTGATGTTTTCCCTTCCTTCCTTCCCTCCCAGTGCCTTCCCACTATCCTTCTCTGTCCCCAACCCCTAATCCACTCCACCTCTGTTTCTGTTCAGAAAAGGACAGGCATCCCACGGATATCAACAAAATATAACATATCAAGTTGCAGTAAGACTAAGCACCTCTCCACATATTAAGGCTGGAGAAGGCAACCCATTATGAGGACAAGGGTCCCCAAAGCAGGCAGAAGAGTCAGAGACAGCCCCTGTTCTTACTGTTAGGAGTTCTACAAGAAGACTAAGCTATACAACTGTAACTTATATGTGGAGTGCCTAGGTCAGTTCCAGGCAGGATCCCTGGGTATCAGTTCAGTCTCTGAACCCCTATGAGCCCAGGTTAGTTGATTTTGTGGGTTTTCTTGTGCTGTTCTTGACCCTTCTGGATCCTACAATTATTTCTCCTCCTCTTCTGCAGGATTCCCAAACTGTACCTAATGGTTGGCTGTGGGTCTGCAAGAAGCCTGTTCTCTAATGAGAGAAAGAAAGGGAATGGATCCAGATGGGCAGGGGAGTAGGGGTAATTGAGAGGAGTAGAGGGAGGGAAAACCATAATCAGGATATATTATGTGAGAAAATAATCTGTTTTCAATAAGAGGAAAAAAGAAAACATTACATATGCATTTGAATGTACTTGGCTTTTAAAATTTGTTTAAGATGTCCATTTATTACTGAATAAATATGATTGACTATAAAATGAAAGTAAATAATATTGTTTTTAACACTCAAAATAGAATGGTATTCAGAAAAGTAGTTTGAGAACTAGACATTATCAAGAGGATTTTCCCTAAATTATCTAATATCCTCATTTAGTATATAATGATCCAGTCTTGGTGATACAGAATATGAAATAGGAAATGCCCTTTCTTCAATGCCTACAGTTTTAGAAGAACTGAGAGTAAAGAGCAGCCCTAGTTGCACCTCAGTTTCTCCTACTCACCCTATTATAGTTTCTGAACCAACACAGAGTGCCTTTGCATAACTAAGTGGGTAGAAAGTGTAGCAAGACAAAGAGATCTACCACCTTGGTTTCTAGTAGTACAGGAACTATGTTAGAACTATTACACTTGCAGTGAGGTTCTTCAAAGTAGAAAGAATGCTTGTACTATTCTGTGCGGTCCAGTCAACTAGAATAAAGATATGGGAAAGAGTCCCAGCTCAGCAATAGTTACAAAGAACATTGTACTACATGTGCTAGGGAGTCTTGCCTGAAGAGCATAAAGAATTGATGTTATAAATTGGACAGCAACTCAGCTTGGCTGTCGGTGAGCTGAGAGAAGATGCTAGAAGCATCAACGAGTAAAACTATTGGCAATCAACTTGGCACAAAGAGAGTCGAAAATGTTTTCTGAGAGGATTCTAGAGTGTGTAGAATTCAAGTCAAGAATAACTTCAGTCAGCTGAATAACATTACAAATCGTCTGCATATGTTTGTTCTGCAACCCTTTTGGGCATCCTCAATTTACAGAGTCCAAAATTCAGACTTAATTGAAAGCTTGCATGGTATTAGAAGAATCTTTCCTCCACTTTCCTGTGCTTTTATAAAAGGAGTTTCTAAATCAAAAGTAGATATATTTTCAGTATGCTGACTTAAGCTCAGAGATCTGTTGTTCTTAACTTAATAAATCCAGAGGTCCAGACACTTCACAGCCAGATGGGTTGGGGCCCTAGTAGAAGCATGAGAAGAATGCATGTGGGATGTTCCAACTTCCAGATCTGTGAATGTGCTAAACCCCATAACTTCTGTTTGGAAAATTCATCCTGCTTTACTTGGTTAGTGTCATAGTTAGCTTCAGTTGTCAAATCCTTAACTGAAGAATTTTCCTCATCAGATGGCCTTAAAAAAATACTTGTGTGTGGGTGGTTTGCCTAGATGCATGTCTGCACAATATCAATGCAGTGCTTATAAAGGCCAGGAGAGACTTCCAACCTACCAGAACTAGAGTTACAGTACTGACTGCCATATGGGTGCTGGCAACTGAACCCAGGTCCTTTGCAAGGGCAGTCTAGGTTCTTAACTGCTGAGCCCTATCCAGCTCCCATGTGGGGCATTTTCTTGATCGCTGATTGATGTAGAAGGACCTAGCCCACTGTGAGAGATAGCATCTCCAGGTAGGTCCACCTGGGCAGCATAGGAAGCGTATCAAAACATAAGCCAGGAAGCAAGCAAGTAAAACGAGTTCAGCTATGGTCTCTGATCAGTTTCTGCCCCCAGGCTCCTGATTGAGGTCTTGTTCCGACTTCCCTCAATGATGGACTGTGATGTGGAAGTGTAAGTGAGACAAATCCTTTCCTTTCTCAAGTCGCTTTTTTGTCACAGTGTTTGGGAAACAGAAAACAAAGTAGGACAGTTGGCATTTCCATTTTTAGGTAGATTTAATTATTTAGAAGTTATTTCTGTACTGAGGAGAAACCTTTTCTTTTAAACATACAAACGATGCAAATTGTCTCAGATTTGACCTTCCTATATTATGCTTAATACAATAAGCCAGACACAGAGATAACCACTGCATGATCTCACATTTATATAGAAATCTCCTAAAGTCAAACTCAGAGTAACAGAGAGCAGAAATGCCATGGGATGTGGGAAAAGGGAAGATGCTGGGCTAAGATTACATACTCATAGTTGTATAATCAATATGTTCTGGAGAGCTATTATACAGCATGGCGATGAGTTAATATTGTGTTATGTATTTGAAATCTGTTGAGAGAATGATTCTCAAGTTTTACCAGACAGATAAATGTAACTGTTAGTTAATGGATATGTTAATTAGCTTGATTGTAGTAATTATCTATCTATCTATCTATCTATCTATCTATCTATCTATCTATCATCTATCTATCTCTCTCTATATATATTTACACACAAAAATATATAAATATCATGTGGCTGTCTCTATTTGTCTATCTATCTATCTATCTATCTATCTATCTATCTATCTATCTATCTATCTATCTATCTATCTATCCATCATCTGCCAATACCTCAATAAACCCAGGGTAAAAACTGAAACAAACAACCACATTTAGTCCTTTAAACAAGTCATTAAAGTCTAAGATTCCAAATCCTGTGGCTATGTTGCTTCCTACTTTCTGACTATACTACAGTTCCCAAAGTTCCTTGTTACATATATTCTAGGTTTGCTCTATCTGGTGAAACACAATTTTCAACCCTCTTGCTCTCAAAAATGAGTCTTCTGTTAAGGTATTGTACAAATCTAGGTAGAGCTAATTTTTCTTAAGCTAGTAACAGGTGCCAGTAATTTTTAATCAAACTATGACACTAGAAATCTAGGGAGTGGAGGTTGAGGGACACACTTCATTCCTTATTGGGGTTTATATTCCATTATGCTCCTAATTTTGAAAACCATTATATATCCTCATCCTGTGGCTTGTATGGATTTGCATATATAATCAGAAACACACAAGTAGATTTTTCCCCATTTGTTCAATACTTGCTTCTGACTTCCTGAGCTAGATTTAATGAAACTCAATCAGAAACTATGTTTAAACCCAATTAACCTTCTTGCTCTGGGATTACTATTCTTATCTAGATTCCCTATGAATAGAAGAAGGACTCTCTGTAACTCTGCTTTGGATTCTGTTTAAACACTATTGACGGTGCTTGTATTTCTCCTTTACCTAATGCCACATTTCTGCTGGTATGGAAAATGAGAGAGACTGAACGTATTAAACAATGTATGTATATTTATGGGCAGTATGAATCCAGGGGAGCTAGCGAAGTACAAGCAGGTTAGTGAGACCCCTGATAACTCCACCAATTAGTTCATTTTCAGTTGATTATGGCCTTAAACTGAACTCTGGCTAAGTATGCTAGCAGTGCGGCTTGTTTAGTCAGCACTATTTTCTGACTGTGCAGTTTCCTTTCTTGTGTGAAATAATATATCTAGGGAGCCTCTGACAATGCCAGGTATTAATTTTATGTTAATGGTAACCCTTTTTATTGTAGCCAGATTTAATTCAATGAGAAAAGAAACTCCACTGCATCAGACTTACAGTTTATTTAATGAGCTCCATGATGTTAATACATTAGTGAAATCTTGGTGAAGATAATTATTTGGCTTCTAATGAGGTTTCTGATCAGCATCCTGCTATGAAAGTAAGGCCTTTCTCAGTGGGCCCACAATGCACCAGGCTAATTAGACACAAGTAAATTGCCAGATGTATATCACAATACAGTTAAGATCAGTTGAGTGTCTCTAGGACTCAGTTTACATTTCTGTAAAGTGAACAAGCTGCACCAAGGCCCCGAAGCTCTGAGCCTTTTAGTGCGGTAATGTGTCACATGGCAAAGTTTCAGTCAAGAAGAGACTGCATATATACGATAGTGGTCTCGTAAGATTACAACGGAGCTATCGTAATGTCAAAGCACAATTCATCACTCTCATATTTGTGGTGATAGTGCAATAAAAACCCCACAGCACTGCTAGTCCTACAAAACCATACACAATTCAGAACATTTGATAATGATATCAAATCCAGCATTAGCTTCAAACATCTCACATTTATAGAAGCTCTTGATTGTGTTAGGAGGCTAAGTTGAATGATTCACCTATACCTTTCAGCTTTATGTAAGCACACACTATGATGTTGGTACAACAATGAAATCACCTAATGACACATTTGTCAGACTGTATCCCTGCCATTAAACACCTCATGACTGTATTTTGTTTGCCATTTTAGGAAATAACCCATTTAAAGAAGTGTACTTTATAATTGAGAAGAATTTGCATGAGGCATTTCTGTTGTGAATGGTATCTCCCTATTAAAATCATGGCTCCACAAAACCTTGCCTGATTCCAAGTGATATCTTTGAATGTCTTAGAAGCAAGGCAGCAACTGCTTGCTCTTCCTGTTTACTTTTTCTGTGATGTTTGTAATGGATTGTTTGATGGCATTTACCTGCTGTGCAAAGCATGTTTATTGCCCAATACAGAAGATCCTAGAAGCTTGAGTTCCCTTAATTCAGACTACTATAATGCAGCTCACTCCATGTGCAGGTGGCATTTGGCCTACCTTTTCGAGTAATTCTGTAAGAATCTGGAATTCGATATTTCTGTGAAAGCATAGACACTCTGGTTATTGTTATTACTTTGAATAATAAATTAGCTTTCATCTCTCATCTCATATTTTCACCCATATCCATAAAACTATGCTAGCATAGCTTGTTAATTGACAAAAGGGTAAATCTCAGATCACCCACAGCTCGTTATAACTACTTCAGTCACATTCACGCACCTCTTAATACCACAGTATCTAACCTGTGAATAATCCAGCTCCAAACACAGTCTTTTTATCTAATTGCACATTATATTCTAATTTTTTTCTTTCAACTACTTTATTGGCATTGAGACCAAGGATCTTGCTAGTAATTTTTGTTTCCCAGTATCATCTGGCAAAAGAGGGGGTAGACAGTTGGGGCTTGAAATGTTTATTGGGGGTGACCAGCAGAGATAACACACTTCATTAGTGCTTGCCATTGAATTTCTTGCCTTGGATTTCTTATGATAAATGCCAACTATAGATTTAGTCTCTGAGAAATAGAAAAGCACTATTGAGAGAGGAAGGAGTTGTTTGTTTTTTGGACATCTAGGATGGAAGATATAGGCATTCCTTAATCAGTTGAACATCATTGACTAAGGGGTCAATTTGAAAATGATTTTGAGCTCCACATTTCTCAAGATGTCTGGCTGAGTCTTTTTTTTATTTCCGGGTTGCTAATAATTATATCTTGTCTGTTAAACAACTAGAACATGTGTCCAAGAGTTTACAGAATTCCATAGCCTTGGGAAGTCATCTAAACCTACTGATTGCCTTCAATGTAAGTGGAATGTCATTTGACATTTGATACTGCTTTTGTTCTCATAAGTATCTTATTACATTGCTGGTTTAGAAATAAAACTGTCTGTAGATGCATTTTTATTAGGCTCATCATTCTTGCCAATGGTCTGGATTATTTGATGATTCTAATAATTTAGTTTTCCATAGGGGGATATGGATACTGGAAAGGTTTGCTAATTTTTAAAAAATTGTTTTTATTGAGCTATGTATTTTTCTCCACTCCCCTCCCTTCCTCTCCCTTTCCTTTCTACCCTCTCCCATAATCCCCACATTCCCAATTTACTTAGGAGATCTTATCTTTTTCTACTTCCCATGTAGATTAGATCCATATATGTCTCTCTTAGGGTCCTCTTTGTTGTCTAGGTTCTCTGGGATTATGAATTGTAGGCTAATTTTTCTTTGCTTTATGTCTAAAAGACACTTATGAGTGAGTACATATTATATTTGTCTTTCTGGGTCTGGGTTACCTCATTCAATATGGTGTTTTCTAGGTTTGCTACTTTGGGTGTTAAACTACTCAGCTCAGGATTCTGTCTTTTAGGTCTAACCCTGAGTGAATATGCACTCACTCCCTGACCGCATAACTTGCAAAACTGACTTCTATTTCTTCTATCTCTTCTTTTCTTCTCATCTCCTCTATCCTTCCTCCTTTATCTTCTTCCTCTCTCCTTCCTTCTCTTCCTCTTTCTCTACTTACACCTTTCCTGCTTCTCTTCTTCTTAACAATAGATAGCAATGCAATCAGCCCGGTCTTTCTGGGGTCAACTGAGCAGATGGGACATGGCTATCATTTTCTAACTTTAACTTTGCAAATTTTGCATTTTCTAACTTCAGTTTTTTGACTTCCTTCTCATTTAGAAAAAAAGGATTTCCTCTTTGAATTTGAGTCTGCTGCCACCATGTGGTTGCCAGTTATTTGCTTCTCATGGTCTCCTGACTCAAATGTCAGGCTGTATTGTTTGGATAGGGTATTGTCAGGATAGGCTAGGGTGGTGTGATGCCTGTTAATAGGTGAAGGTATCAAGTAGAAGACTTCATGAAGTGTTAGGAAGACACTGAAGAACAAAAATGGGTGTATCTTGAAGGGAGAAGAAAAATAGTCTTAGGTCCACAGAATGAAATTATGCAATTGTAGGGTAGAGGAGACAAATAATAAATGGGACAGAGGAGACACACAATTAATTGAATCACTGAAACTAATTTTATCTTTTTTTTCTTGTGAATGTATGTGTGTTTGTGAGTGTGTATGTTAATACATGAATGGGAGCAAGCACGTGTGTGTGGGTGTGTGTAGTGTGCATTTATGTGTGTGTATGTACTTTTATGTGCCTTTGTGCATTTGTGTGTGAGTGTGTGGAGAGAGAGGTCAAGTTCAGTTGTCATTCTTTGGGAATCACCTCCCTTGTTTTTTGAGTCATGTTCGCTCACTAGTCTGGAGCTGGCTATGTAGGATGGGATAGCTGGGATGTGATATTCAGAGAGTAAGTACACAACAACTAGACTCTATTATGTAAATTTCTGCTTAAACCACAGACCTTAGGAAGGGATGTCACTGGATGCCTCCATACTGTTCAGCACCATGTCCCTGCCATCAGTGTCTGAGGCTTGCTTGTGGAGATTCATTGGCACAGAGTCTAAGAATATCTGTTGTCCCACAGAGTGCTAAGCAAGTGGGAGCTGGCAGCTAAAGGATGTCACTCTGAGCCACTATTGCTCTAATTTCTGAAGAATGATTTGATTCCCTTTTGTTTTAAATTTTCTCCCTTCCCAGATAACTTTTCCAAATGTGCACTTCCTCTTTTCCTCTACCAATTCTAGAATAGAAGGAAGCTGGCCTTCAATCTCCACCCATCTGAGCTCATGAACAAGATGATTGGAAACGCATCACTGAAGTGCATTGCCCATGGCATGAAGCTTCCTGAGAAACACACAAGGCAAAGCCTGCTCCTAACTGGCAGTGGATTAGTTAGGGAAGAGGCCAGTTCTAAATTGTCCATTGTGAAGCTTTTGAAACGCACTGCCCCCTTCTCCTCCCTGCTGCTCCAAATGACTTCTACCTCACACGGTCTTGGGAAAAGGGATGCCCAAGTTTGTAATGAACCATTTGGCTTCTTCCTTGACTAACTCCATTGCCAGTTAGGAATAGGCTCTGCCTGTTTTTTCATTGGAGGAAATTTCATTCATGATCATATCTGGTGATACATTGCTATTGTAAAGCAATTCTTTTATTTTTTTACTTTATTTTTTAAAGAGAAAACAAACTATCTCTTTTCATTTTACATACCAATCACAGTTCTCACTCCATCCCTTCCTCCCATTCCCTCCACACACCCTCCCAACCCACCCCCATCCAATCCTCAAATAGCATAAGGCACTTTGCTTCGGAGAAGGTCCAAGGCCCTCTCTACTATATATAGGCTGAGCAAGGTATCCATCCAAAGAGAATGGGTTTCCCAAAAGCCAGTAAAAGCAGTAGGGATAAATCATGGTGCCACTGCCAGTGGCTCTGTAGTCTGCCCCAGCCATGCAACTGTCAACCACATTCAGAAGGACTAGTTTGGACCTGTGCTGTTTCCTTCCCTGTCTGGCTGGAGTTGGTGAGCTCCATTAGCTCAGGTAAACTGTTTCAGTGGGTTCCCCATCATGGTCTTGACCTCTTTGCTCATATACTCACTCCTCCCCCTCTTTAGTTGGACTTTGGGAGCTCAACCCAGTGCTCCAGTACGGGTCTCTGCCTCTTGCTGGATGAAGGTTCTATGGTGATATTTAAGATATATCTGACTACAGGCAAAGCCAGTTTGGGTACCCTCTCCTCTGTTGCTTAGGGTCTTAGCTGGAGCCATCCTTGTGGAAATCTGGGAATTTCTCTAGTTCCAGGTTTCTTGCTAGTCCCATAATAGCTCCCTCAATCAAAATATCTCTTTCCGTGCTCTCATCTCTGTCCTTCCTCCATCTCGACTATTCTGTTCCCTCAAGTTCTCCTCCCCTCTCCCTTTCTCCTCTCCTCTTCCCCTTCTGTCGTCCCCCACTCCCATGCTCCCAATTTTGTCAGGCGATCTTGTTTATTGCCCCTTTCCAGGTGAATCTATAGATGTTTTTCTTAGTGTTCACCTTATTATTTAGCTTCGCTATGGTTATGGACTATATAGGCTTGTTATTTTTAGCTTTACAGCTAGTTACTACTTATGAATGAGTACATATCGTGTTTGTCTTTCTGGGTCTGGGTTACCTCACTCAGGATGATTTTTTTCTAGTTTCAACCATTTGGTCCATGCAATTCTTAATGGTTGTGTATGTCACTTTCCTGTCACAGTATCAGGAAGGGAACATCTGACTTTTGTCTAAAACATTACCACTTAAATTTTTATGGTGATTCGAATCAGTGCTATCAGTCACAGGCTTCCCACAATTCTGTAGTCCCACCCACCACCACGAGCCTCACTCGCCCCTTCTGTAACTTAGTTTCCCCTTTACCCTATCTCCTTATCACTTTCTACAATTCAGATGTAGAGGCCAACCACATCATTCATCCTTACCCAGCTTCAAAACACCAGCAGCACTACTTGCATTGCTCTTACTGCTGAGTGAGTGTGGTCCCTCCTACTTGTGGTTCAGCATCAGCAGATTTCAGTAACGCCTTTCCTGACCATTCAGTTTATACTCGATTTCCTTATTTTCTGTTATCATAGCACACCCCCCAGTCCCCCTTTTACAATACTAACCACAATGCTAATCAGACAAGACACCTTTGACAACTGTGTTTAAGGGTTATCACAACAGAGCTGTATGTTTTTTTTTTTTTTTTTTTCTGGGACAGGGTTTTGCTGAGTTTTTGGAGCCTGTCCTGGTACTAGCTCTGTAGACCAGGCTGGTATCGAACTCACAGAGATCCACCTGCCTCTGCCTCCCAGGTGCTGGGATTAAAGGCGTGTGCCACCACCGCCCGGCTAGAGCCTGTATCTTATTTGTTGCTTTCTCCCTTACCAAGACATACAGCAGATCTCAAAAATATTTGTGGTGTTCTTTTATCGAGTTTTATAGGTAAATAATAATGTGAGGCTCCAAGTAAGTAAGGTACTTAGAATAGACAGCTAATAAGTTCCTTTATCAGGGACTCAAACTTTGGAGCCAGCTGACTATAAATCCTGTGAGTTCTTAGCCATTATTTCATTGTATTCTGCTCGAGTAGGAGCAGCAAGTATGCCTGGGAACTCCCTTGGAATGCAAATTTCCAGGAACTGCCCTGCACTGGATTTAGTGAATCAGAAGTCTGAATGTGAAGTCCAGTACTCAGTGTTTTAATGCGTCCAAGGATGAGAATCATTATTCAGCGTTATGCTTCCCAGTGGGTAGGAGATCCATGCTGTTCACAGTGTGTGCATAATACTGCCATATGACAGGCATTTGCTAAGGAGCCATTGAATAAGAAGCAATTCAACCTTTTGAGCCTATTAGGGTTTGAAAACACGAATGGGCTTCTAATATAAAAATTGTAAAGATAGTCAAAACATTATTAAAAAGTCCAATATAAGGTGTATGGCCCTCACCTGGAGAAAAAATTCAAGATAAAAACACTCATTTATTGCCTCTTTGCTTCTCTTCCTTCCTTTCCAGTCCATCTTTGCAATCTTTGACTCCTCTTGTTCATATTGCTAGCTCTCTTCATTGGCTCTAGCAGAATTTAGAATTAGTTATTTAATATGACACAATGTCATATATGTGTATAATTTTGTGTCTTTGACATATAAGCCACCACCTCAATAATGAAACTATATTTTCTTTAGCTCATGGGCCACCTCTTCTTTTGAAAACTGTATGAGTTTTAAAAGCCTATTTAGAATTTTGGAACCAGAAATTTTGAGTTTCAAATGTCCAAGTTCTGAAGAAACACCCCCAGTACTCAGTCACAGATAGATGGAGGTCAATGCTGTGCCTCCTCAACCTCTACCTTGAGTTCTCTTGGGTGTCACAAGTCTGTGGATATCTTAAAGATACTTCTTTCTCTTCTAATATCTCACCAGAGTCTAAGGAATTATGGCAGGTTCTCAAGCCGCATCTCATTGGATAACACATCCCAGCAACTCTACTGCTCTGGGGCCAGCCTGTGGTAGACTTGTTGCTTCTTCCTTTATGGAATGAAGCAAGGCGTAGGCTCATTGTCTCTCAGATTTTACTACATCATCCTCACCCCACTGGTGGTTGCCCCAAAAGGACAGGAAACATTCACTTCTTCCTAAGTTGTGGCCTCAGGCTAAAAGATCTGGTTCATTAATTCAGTACAATTAAACAAATATACTGTGCCTCAGTGAGAGTGATTGTCACTGCAGTCCAGGTGCCCAAGAAGGTTTCTGTTATAGCTTCATCTGTTTGGATCTCCATTCCTTCAGGGAGTATGAGACTTGGGATTGGGGCTGAATGACTAAAAATCATTTGATTTTCACTCAACTACTGTTATTCCCTCTGGAATTCACTACAGGGTTAAGTGTCACATGTGACTTTGTGTCAACATCTTTGAATGGTATCCTTCACAGATTTGAAAACATATAGAACAAGTAAAAATTAGTTTCTTGTCCTCCAACTTTGATGGCAATTCTGTGGAATAAGAGAGGAGTGACATAACAAACGAGTAAGTCCTTGATATGTTCATTGATAGAGACGTTGTCACCTGGCTCTTTTGGGCCAAGTACTAGATGATTTAAAACAATATACTCTTCAGTGTGGGGGATAGAGGTAGACTCAAATTGGGATACAAGGAGGTAGTACTGTCATTATTGGGATGCTCCATGAGCTGTCCTCCCTTCAGTGTGCTTTTGCTCCAACACTGCTCAGCTCACTAGTCTTTGCTAGTGACACTGCTGTTCAAAATACTGGGTTAAATTAATATGTTAGAGTTAGCCTATAAGAAGCTAGAGCTAATGCACCAAGCAGTGATTTAATTAATACAGTTTCTGTGTGGTGATTTCGGGGTCTAAGCTAGCCAGGCAGTTGGAAAGGAACAAGCGGCTCCCTCCAACACACTTGTCTTTGCTAGTGACACTGCTGTTCAAAACACTGCATGCTGCCACATCTTTAGTTGGCCTGAGGAGATTCTCTGTAGACTCATTCAACACTGCCTAACACAGAAGGGTTAGCTCGGGAATTTCAGAGGCCTCGCATACATTTAGAGTTTGAAACAAGCTGAGTTTTAAAACAGGCATCAGATACTCAACTTTGCAAGTAGTTACAAATATATGGCTTGATCATTGATTTTTAGCAGGTGAACAGAATTGGACAGGTTCATATTTTTAACTGGGCTGTTACCTGAGTGCTGCATTTGGGAGGGCTACATTACTTATTAAACTGTGTGAGGCTCCTGTGATTATGCTATAGATAGGCAGAGGCCTCCAGAGTCAATTGGGGTTGTCGAATCACATCCAATGAATGGCCTAGTGTCTCAATTGAAGAAGCCTGCTATTGAGGGACTCCCCAGGAGTAATCAATTAAAAGCAATAGCATTAAGCAGCTAACGGTGCTGGCAAATCAATACTGGCAAGGGGAAGAAACAATTCCCTGCAATGATTTCTATGCAAATTCTGATTCTTGTACCTAATGGCATTAGGATTCACTAATGACACATAACTCAAAAGAGGTCCTTCTTTCTCAGTTAAGCGTGAAGCACATTTTCGCCCCTGCAACCTTGGCAGCCACTTGGGAGGCCTGCTTTCACTGCTGGGAAGTGATAGATTAAGTTAAGGCAACCCAACTTTCTGTATTTCTCTCCGGTGGGAGAGAAGGCAAGATGAGAAAGGAGAGCAGTTCTGCAGTTGGGCATGGGTTACTGACAAGGCCTGGATGTGTCCTTCCTTCACTCAGTTATTCACTGCGCATCTGCCTTGCACCTTTAACTGTTTGCCTATTCACAACCAAAGGAGTTCTATCAAAGACACCAATATCTCAGTTCACACTATTTTAAGAGTTTCTCTATATTCTACCTTGACTGCCCAATAGTAGATCCTATATTTGGCATATATTTTACTATAAAATTAAGAAGTGAAGTAAGTATATTTTTATGTATACTACATATGATTAAATCTTTCCTCAAACTATATACCTTATCTATATTTGATAGATAATTCAATCTCAGATTTTACTGATGTTCCCTGACTCATGCCAAGTATTGAGTTTCTTGGACTCTCCAATCTTCAGCTTGGTCACCATGATGTCCAATCTTGTATGATCTCTTCAAGGCTATAAGACCTGTTGATCTTGTACCAAGTTGAAAAACAGGGGTGTCTGCCCATGCTAAGAGTGCTGAAATAGCCTTTCTTGCATACTATCTTGTACTCTCGCTTGCCTGGGATTTGTCAAGGAACAGGGTGGCTACACATTCTACCTGTAGAATTTGTAAAACTCCAGTAGCCCTACTGGTTTTGAAGACACTGTTTTGAAATCCAGGTGTCTCTTTATCTTTGTGCCCTAAACTTCAAAGCTACTCCCATTTTAAGACATCAAACTGACTCTTTGCTTTCTTTTGCCTTAATTTTAGAATTCAGGGTTGTCTCAGTTGTGATCTTAAATTCTTGTGTCATATTGTCCTAGGTAGACTGTGTGCACATGTTTATACATGAGCATACGTGTGTGTGTGTGTGTGTGTGTGTGTGTGTGTGTGTGTGTGTAAAGATTGTTCTCTCTAAATTTTCCTCATCATCTCTGGCAAACACCTAACAAATGTGACAATTGTGCACCTATTGTATGTAACTCTTTCAGATAACTTTTCCATGGTTCTTCAATCTAATTAGGGCCACATTATGCACAGGCACAGCTCCTTGTAGCTATCTTATGTAGCATTTGCTGTTATTATAATGATTTATCAGGATGATTTTTTTGAGACAAGATTTTACTCTGTACCTCAGATAGGCCTCAAATTCACCATTTTCTTACATCAACTTTCAGAATAATGAAATCATAGGCACATGCTGCCATCCCTGGCTTTAGGGTGATTGTTAATGCTTGCTTTTTTCTATGGTTTGCAGGATTGTTAATGTTAAAAGTGTTATTTTATATTCATTATAATAACCTCACTGTATATGTATGAACACACACATACAGTTTATATGTATATATGTATACACACACCAATACCACATATATGCGTAATTAATAATAAAATCTTAGAAAGAGCTCATATAGATTGATAAGAAAAGTGACAGAGAATCCAATTTTAAACTGTTCAAAGACTAGCATAGGCATTTCACCAAATAAGATATTTAAATGGTCAACAAACATAATTAGTCATCAGGGACATAGAAAACAAGAACTCAACATTCTACTACTATGTATTGATTAGGACACCTAAGACATAAAAAGCCAATGGCATAAATGATTGGTAGGGCTATATAGAGAACTAGAGGAATTGTGATACATTGTTGATTGGAATGTGGATGGAAAGATTAGAACACTTGGCAGTGTCTAAGTCAAATATCTGTGTACTCGGTGATCTAATAAATCAATTTCTATGTCTATACTCAATGGAAATTCACGTATATGTACACAGAAACAGGTACAAATGTTCTACGGACCCCAATTTTCAGTAGCATCATTCCAAAGGCAGCATAACCATTTATGCACATTGAAATAACATATTGTGAGATATTTGTGCAGTGGAATATTGTAAAAAACTGGAAAAAGCATCAACAAATTTCATGGATACAAGGTTGAGAAATAAACAAAGCAAAATAAAAATCAGAATCCTTTTATAACAGATTCAAACATAGGTAATACAAAGAAGAATGGTGTAAAAGACTAGGAGTAGCATATGTTGATCATCGTCTGGGTTTTAACTGAGGTTACGGCACACTGGTTTGCTCATTTAATAACAGCATGCACAATTAAGAGTCATCTTTATTCTAGTTTGTTATGCTTTGATAAAAGTTTACAAAATAAATAAGAATACAAGACAGTTGCATAGCTGCTTTTTAGTGTTTTCTGTAGCTCCAACTTACTATAATTTTATGTGAAAATGCTTTGAAAATAAGAAAATCTGCAACGATAAGGTAAGTGAATGTGATTAGTGACAGTTAAACTGGACTTCCTATTTCTTAATTTAACCATAGTAAATAATTTCTTTAAAGTTCTCTATATTTTTTCCACCTGAATATTTGCTATCCTTCTCTCCTGGTTTGTGTTTATTTCCTAGTTTCTTTGAAGTTTCACTTTAAAGATCCTGGATGAGCCATGCGCAACATCTATTTTGGAGCGTGTAACCAATCACTCCTTACATTTTGAGCTAGTAATAAACAATGGCAAAGACTCTGAATGCAAAGCACGAAAGTTAAGGAAGCTGCCTCACAATTGCTTTAAGCCAACTTTTGGCTTTGAGTCCCTGTGCCAAGCTTTTCAACTTAAACACTTTTTATAGTTTATACATTCAACATTCCCACCACCAAACTTGTATGTTGAACGTTTGATTCTCAAAGAAGCAGTGTTTTCAGGTGAAGCCCTTGGGAGCCTACAATCATGAGGGCTCTCACTTATCAACAAATCAGTCCATTGGTGGATTCAAAACCTAATGAATTGTGTGAAGGGCTTTGTTGTAAGGCAGGATCTCTCAGCTTTCCGGTTGCTATAAAATCAACAGCTTTTCTCCACCTTAGGTTCTCTGCAGTGTTGCTTACCATCACCTCAGTCACTCAGTCATGGACTCAGGTAACTATGGACTGTAGTCTCTAAAACTGTGAGCCACAATGAACTTTTTCTCCTTTATTTATCAATTTTTTTATAGTGATGGATAGTTAACACTGCATAATGTAGTATTGGAAAAATGAATTATTTTTCCCAGTCTTGTGGCTTCTGTTAGAGGTCTGTGATTTTAATATCAGAAAAATAATACTATAATACTATAGAAGTATAATAAGTCACAACAGTTATTTCCAAACATAGTCATTCAAATAATTTCATCTTTTAAAACATTTATTGTTGTCTATGTGTCCATTTAGTTTACCTCTGTGTGTTTCCCAGCCCACTGTGTGTGTGTATGAATACATGTGTACGGGTGCTCAAGGAGTCCAGAAGACAGTATAAGATGCCCTGGAGATGGAGTTACAGGTGGTTGTAAACCAGCATGTGGATTCTGGCAACCAAACTTCGGTCCTCTGTAAGATTGGCAAGTACTCTGAACGACTGAGTTTTCTCTTTAGCTCCCAAATGATATCAAGTTTATAATTAAAACTTTAACCTTCCCAGTAAAGCTGAGTAATGAGTATATCTGTAGGCATAGTTGATGAAATATTTCACATACTCTGACCGCTAGGCTCTGGCTTTATTGAAGCCATTGAGGTTGTTTAGAACTCACTATGTTTTTTTTTTCTTGGCAGTTTTTCTGTCTTCAGGTATTCATTAAGGACCCAACTTCTTGGTACCTAAATGAGGTGTATTTTAAAGGTATATTGCCATTCTAATGCTTGACCTGGGGGAAAATGTCAAAAAATTCTTTAAAAGCCATTTACTGAAGTATTTTAAATGCTCATCTTGCACTTTTGAGTGAAGTGTAATTTACATTTCATAAAAGTAGAAGTTGAGCAGCAAGCTGTAAGTAATTATCATATAATTAAATGTCTACTATGAAGGGGATGAAAACGTGAGCTCCTTCTTGCTTTCCGTGACTGGGTTACACAATTGCAAATTAAATTTTAGCTCTTTATCTCAGAAGGGCTCCAGGGGATCTACTCAGGGTTTGAAGAGATACTTCTGAGTTGCCAATATAGTTTTAGTTGGAAACTGAAGTGATCAATTCACCCTCCCAACATACCATATGGAAATGGTTTCTGTGGCTTTAGTTTTAGAAATGGAAACTGAAGTATATACTTCTCTCAGTGACTTTGAAAACCCCCTTTCTATGTTAATATTTGTAAATGGAAACACAACCAGGATAATTAATACTTAATTATTACCATGGATGACTCTTATTTTTTCAAATTCACAAAGCTTTGGGGATAATAATCAAATGCCAAGTGCATTCATAATTAGTTAAAATGCCTCCCCTACTCTGATTTTGTTTAATATTCATTTTAAAACATGCATTCAGTGTCTGCTAAGTTTGGGATTCAGAAGAGTACCCAAAGGTTAAAAAAGATATGTTCTTTGCTCTGATGAAGATTATAGCCAGAAAGAGGATAAAAGATGTGTACGCAAAGCCTATAGAGCAAGGTAAAGTTGGATATTTATTAATTAGATATTCCAATGAGCATTTGAAGGGAGGTAATAATCACATTTTTGGTTACTAGAGCTGGGCAGTTTCCATGAAGATATGTAGTATTTAACATGGTGGGTGAGGGTTAGATATTTGTATGGGAGAGTTTCCAGTAAAAGCCAAAACATATACTAGAGATATTCTTAAAGTCTGTAACACTGTGGAAGAAGATTGAGGAGAACATGAGCAGGGATGGAGGTAGGGAATTTGTACAGTTTCTCAGAGGATAAATGAGACCAATTTGGTTACTTATGCAACAGCCAAAGTGGCAATTTATTGAAATTTGTAAATTTGGCTGCCAAATTTTACAAACTCTCTAGTCAAGAGCTATAATGTGGTATTGTCAGCTGTTTATGTTGAAATATTAGATTTATACAGGGGAATAATGAGGGATATAGATGAAAATGACAGCTGGAGCTGAGTCGCAAGAGTCTTGAGCATCAGTCCAATGAAGATTGGTTTTACTCACCAAACACTTGTTTAAAAGATTATTGGACTGCTGTGTATCAGATACTTTCAAAAGCAGGTATATACAGTGTAGAATGTCTTTCCTGCTCCTAGGGCAAGCTAGGTTAGTGGAGTGGATGAGTGACAAATATGATGGCACCAATCCTGGACAGGATATGAGGTCTCAGGGAAAGGCACTTACTCTAGAGATAGAAAGTGTCAGTTGAGATCTGATCAAGACTATGTTTTTTCCCCTAAAGTGAGGGAAATAGGAACAGCCTTTCAACCTGAAAAAGCATGTAAGGTCATTGAGGTATTGAGAATCTAAAGAGTCTCTGGGGATGTTAGGATCAAACTTACAATGTCAACCAAGTTTTAAAGACTGGAGACTAGGGCCATTAGAACCATAATTATGACATATACTACAGAGCCGTTCCATTGACCCAGAAGTAGATGGTGATTCCCGCAGTGAAAACTGATAGGAAGTACTCCTGGTTATCCAAAGAACCCTCAGTCCTTCTACAGGGAGAATTACACATTTATGTTTAGTGCTGCCCTTGTCACAATAGAACCAGTACAGGCAGATGAATGGATAAAATAGCATATGATACATATGCATAATAAAATTTTAATTAGCTGTAAAAAATAAAATGATGTCATTTACAGGAAAAATATATGAAATTGGGGATTATCATGTTAATCAAAGTTAGCCAGACTCTGTAGCATGACTTGAAATCTGGGATTGTGGTCCCCCAGCAGCTTTGTTTTCATTCTTCAGGAATGTTTGAGCTATCCTGAGCCTTTTGTGTTGTCATATGTTTCATTTCTTAATTAAAGCATTCCTTCGATTTCTGTGGAGAATTGCATTAGAATTTTGAGGAAGATTGCATTTAATCTGTATATCAATTTTGGTAGGATGACCATTTTTATAATATTAATTATAGTAATCTATGAGTGTCGGTTTTTTTCCATCTTCTGGTATCTTCTTCAGGTTCTTTTCCAATGTGCTAAAGTTTCCATTGTATAAATCTCTCACTTACTTGATTATATTTATTCCATGACATATATTTGAAGTAGTTTGGAGTGGAATTGTTTTCATAGTATCCTTTTCTATAGTAGGGTGTCAATGTCTATGTTAGATGTCCTAGTTTAACAAATAAAAAGCCTCAGGCCAGGAATGGGATATCTCTTTTAAAGTCATTGGCCAATGAAGTCCCATAGACTTCAAACTTTACAGGAAATTGCTAATACTATTGGTTACCCCTCAGAACTTGATAAGACCCTATTACCGAGGTCACCATATATTTGAGTCATAGAACATGGAGGTAACCAAGATAATAGTGACCTGAAATTTGCATGCCTATTAGCTAGTTTTCATAGTTCTGGAGTGTTCTATGTACACTACTGGCAGGAAGCCTGTGAGTTATAATAATGACTGACCTGGCAAGGCATGCCCACTGGTGCAATAATGGCAGGAACACTATGGTAGTGCCAACCACTTTATGGTTGGATTTTGGTTCTGCTCCATAAGATGAAACACATACTTGGCACCATTGTTGGGCCAAGAACTTGGGATAGGTCAGATAATAGGCCCTAGGGCAGAATCTACTATTATTCTACTAAATGGACATACTATTACACTGATTCCAAATAACTTAATGATTAATGTGTCTTTCAACCCTCATAAAATAACCTTCTATTTGTAGAAGATGGTGGTTATCAAAGATGTCCAGAAATGGTCAAGTTGCAAAGAATAGGAGACTTTAGAATTCTCAGTCCTAATAGGGCTCTTTCCCCCAAGAGTCAGGGATCACTGTGGAAGATGGGGCAAAAAGAGTAAAAGAATCAGAGGCTGTGAATGACTACAAGCAAACAGTTTTCCAGACATGACAGGGCAGTGCACATGTGCACTCACAGCTGTTGTGACTGAATGCACAAGATCTGTGCAAGGGCAAGCCAAACCAAATACCAACATAGACAAGGGAGATAGACACAAAGTCCCATCCTTAGTTAAGCAGTTATTGGGAATTGATAAGTGCTAGGAGAGGGAGAGTAAGTCTTCTTTAAAAGTGTAGATCAGTGGTTCTTCTGATTGTTGTGGCCTTCAACCATATTATTTCATTGTACTTCATAACTGTAATTTTGTTACTCTTATGAATCATAATGTAAATATATGATATGTGTGATATCTGATGTGCAATCTCTGTGAAAGGGTCATTTGACTCCCCAATGGATCAGGAGTCACACGTTGAGAACCACTAACATAGACCCTGATAAGTAGACCATGACCCAGAGGAAGATTACACATCCAAGAATGTATGGGTAACATGCATTGGACTTTATGGCTGTTAAAGAGTATACAAAGTTAAATGGGTAAGAAAAGGAAGAATATATCTCAGACAAGTTGGAGTAGGGGTTGAATATAATAAAAATACATCATATGAAATTATTAAAGAACTATTTCTTTTAAAATGACTACATTCAAAGTGGCTAGAATAGTAAAAATTGTGTTATTTATATTTTGTCATAATAAAAAATTAAAAAGAATTTAGCCAAACTTAGTCAGCAAAATGACTCAGTGGGTAAAGATGTTTGCATGTGTGTTTATTGACTTACTCTGATTTCTGGACCTCACAGAAAGGTGTGTAGAGTGAACTGACTCCATAAAATTATCCTCTGTGCTGTGGCACAAGAATCCCTCATATCATACACATACAGACATAAACATACACACACAATGATAACAAATAATTGAACATGGACATATCTCATATATATTTATTTCATATATATCATGAAAGTAGAATAAGAACATGAGGGAAGAAAAGAAGTTTTAATGGGAGTGAAGGAGAAAAAGAAAAAAATGCAGATGCTATGAAAGCAGATGCAGAACTAAAGCAGGGGGTGAAAGAGCAACAGGAAACGATTGAAAGAAAGAACAATCAAAACAAAGTGTATATGAAAATGCCATCATGAGGGTTCTAAGAGGGACACAGATCACTCTGGGAAGGAGAAATAGAATAGATTTTGCTGGTAGACTAAGGGTGGGTTGTAATGGTAACAGGAGGGACCAAGTAGGGCAGATGTAAGGAGAGAGTATGGGAAGAGATGGTTGGATTGGAGGGCACCATGGGGGGCAATGATGTAGGAACTGCCAGGATTCTATGAGGGTGACCCTACTGAGGACTCCTACTAATGGAGGATATGGAGCTGGAATCAGCCATCTTCTATAACTAGGCAACTTCCAGTGGTGGGACTGGGACAACAACACAGCCACGAAAGCTTCAGCCTATGGTCTATCCTGCTTGCAAGATGTGAAGGAGTAATGGAGGTGAAGATCTTGTGGGAAGGGCCAACCAATGACTAGTCTAATTTAAGGTCCATGCCATGAAAGAAAGCCTATGCTAGACACTACCTGGATGACTAGAAACCAGGGGCTGGACAGCCCAGAGACGTATGATAGAAAAAAATCAGTGAAATCAATTAAATGATTCTTAATGATATTCTGCTATACTCACAGTTCCTATCCCAGTCATCATGAGAAAGGACACCTTTGATAGTTGATGGGAGAAGATGCAGAGACCCACAGCCGAACATTAGGCACAAAGAGAGACCAAAGTAGAGAGATCTCCATCAGGTCTCTTCCCTTGGAGCTCAGGGTTTGGAAGAGGAAGAAGAATAATTGTAGGAGCCAGAAGGGTTCAGCACACCACAAGAGCACAGCCCACAGAATCTAAGCAGGCCTCATAGGGACTCACAGAGATTGAGGTGGCAATCATGGAGCCTGCATGGGTCTGCATTAGGTCCTTTGCAAATATGTTATGGTTGTCTACTTGGTGTTTTGTGGGACTCCTAGTAATGAGAATGGGGTTGTCTTTTACTCTTTTACCTGCCCCTGGGACCCTTTTTCTCCTACTTGGTTGCATCACCCAGCCCCGATGAGAGGGTTTGTGCCTAGTCTTATTTTAGCTTCTCAAGCCATCTTCAGTTTATATCCCTGGGAAATCCACTCTTTTCTGAAGAGAAACAGAGGAGGAGTGTGGATCTAGGCAAGAGGAAACGTGGGAGGCAGAATTGAGAGGAGTGGAGGGAGGGGAAACTGCAGTCAGCATGTATTGTATGGGAGAGAAATAAAAAAATAATATGCCATTGTGAAACTCATTGTATGCTAATTGAACATCAATAACAACAAAAGCTATGCCAGTAAAATGAAGCCCATCTGTGTTCTACTATTTACCTCCCTTCAACTTGTGTTTTTCTCTCACACTGATGCCCCTAATTCTAGTTTCCTGTCTTCTCCACTTACTTCCAGTTAAAGAAAAATATATGAAACTGAAACAGGAATGTATAGGGATGATCTTGGAGGAGCTGAGAGGAGTGGGTTTGGATATGGTTTGAACACATTTTAATCATTTAAGAAAATTTCAACTAATAAATACTTTTTAAAATAAAATATTTGATTACATTTTGTCTGGTATTACATTAACTTAATAAAGTAACTAGTTAGAAGGACTAATTATTGTAAATCACTATCAAGTTGTAACAAGGCACAAAATAAATGCTTTATTCTTGTTGGAAAAATATGGTCATAGGAAGGAAGAAGATTTAGAGGAGAAACTTAGAGGGTAGAGTTGGTAGGAACTCTAACAAGTTGTATGAAAATCTATAGACTTTGCTTGGGATAACCCCTCTGTATGCTATCAATGTTTTATTACCATTCGTTAATAGAGAAACTGCTTTGGCCTACGACAGGGTAGAATTTAGCTAGACAGGAAATTCAAACAGAGATGCAGGGTGAAAAAAGGCAGAGCTGGGGAGATGCCAGTATCCATAAGACTCAATCTTTGGCTTTTACTTGACTGTCAGAGAAAGGGAAAGTAGGAAGACAAGGTTTGAGTGGGAAGATCTGAACTTAGTTTTGTCTATGCTGGCTGTGGAGGTGTCTATCAGTTATACAAATGGAGACAGGAATGTTGGCTATGTTATTCAAAGTGTGGAGATATTGTTTGAGTGACAGATAGGCTGGCAAATGCCATAAATACCAAGAATCACAATTGCAATGTTTATAGGATGATGGAAAACTATATAAATGGATGCTTTTGGCTGGGATGATATGGGACTTAAGACAGGGTTAAGACATCAAGTTTGATAATAGTCTGGTAAATGAGCCAAACAAAATCTATTGGCAGGCTATATGTAGCTTTGAGTAGCCAGCTTTCCACCCTTGAGCCTTGAATAGTCACCCTTGAGATCATATACATACATATATATGTATATATGTATGTGCCATTAGAGTGAATGTATTAGGGTATAGAAAAATGACACGTCAAAATTCCAGAGGAACATAAAGAACAGGGAACTATCTAGATATGTGTCTCATTATCAAGTTTTGAGAGAATGTACTTTGCAATTATTTTCTCTGGCTCTGTAGTTACATTTTTGCATCCTTGTAGAAGGGCCATTCACAGAAAGAAAATTCTGAATTTAACTGAAGTCCAATTTATCAGCTTTCCTTTTGTGAATTGTGCTTTTATCTATCTAAGTTGTAATAGTTTCTTTTGTGTGCTTTTTAAAAAAAGGAATCTGTGGTTTTATGTTAGTTCAAGGTCATGATCAATACTGCATTAATTTTTGTAGAAGATGTGAGATTTAGATATTGGATCATATTTTGACTGAGAGTGTCCAGTTGCTCTGGTCCCACTGTTTAACTTTTTCTCACGGAATTGATTTTATTTCTTTGTTAACTCTTAGACATGTGTGTGTGTGTGTGTGTGTTTGTGTGCACACACACACACATGTACACACACCATCTACTTGTGGATTCTTATTTTATTCCACTCATTTACATAGTCCTTTCTGTGCCAGTGATACACAGTATTCATTACTGTAGCTTAAAGTGAGTCTTCAAGTAAGGTACGTGTCTTCTCTTCTTGCTTCATTTTTCTTTAAAAAATATTTTTGTGGGGATAATCAACCTCTCTGATTGGATTTGGAACTGCCTCACAGAAGGGAATTCATGGTTGGACTGGAAATCTGTTCGAAATCCCATGATGGGAGAGGTCACAGGCCTTAGGGATGAGCCTACTGATGTTATTTGGGTAAATTAACAAAATGCCTTCTAAATATTTGTTTATACCCCTAGACAAACACTACTCTGCATTAATCAGAGAAGCCTCTCAATCCAGGAAATGGTGGCGAATGCCCAGGACCATAGCTGTAGAAAATGAAGAGAATAATTGATGGGAAAATGCTCAGTCCTTAACAAGACATTTTGTACCAGGTCCTATAAGGCTCAGGGAACACTGTGGCAGAGGGATGAGAAAGAATGTAAGAGCCTGCACACAGAGAAAAGATGGAAAGGTTACCTTCTGGGTAAGACACTTCCATTGCAATCATGAGCTGACAGAGGTTGCAGATGCCTGCACTGTGTTTTCATAAGAATATGATCTTAAGATAATCATCAATGTGATAGTGGGGCAAGGCCAGTTCAGGCACCCTCTCCTTTGCTGCCCAAGGACCTAGCTGGGGACATCCCCGTGGACACCTGGGTTCCCTTCTAGAGCCAAGTTTCTTGCCACCCCTAAAATGGCTCCCTTTGTAGTAATGTGGAGCGGACCGCATTCCCAGTGCCAGGCTAGCTTAACTCCCAAAATAATTACACAGAAACTGCCTGGCCCATAAGCTCTAGCCTCTTATTGGCTAACTCTCACATCTTGATTCAACCCATTTCTATTAATCTGTGTTTACCACGAGGTCGTGGCTTACCAGGAAAGATTCAGCATGTCTGACTCTGGTGACTCCATAGCGGCTCTCCCTCTGTCTTCTTCCCAGCATTCTGTTCTATTTTCCCCGCCTATCTAAGTCCTGCCCTATCAAAAGGCCAAGGCAGATTTCTTTATTCACCAATGAAAGCAACACAAATAAAAAGAACCTCCTACACCATCCCTTAATGTAGATATCTTCTTCCCTGCTCCTATATCTGCCCTTCCTCCATCTCCACCCTCCCACTCCTCCAAGCTCTCCCCAATCCTTCCCTTCTCCCTTCTCCTTCCCCCTCTCCCCTTCCCCCAACCCCACCTCCACCACAACACCCCCCATGCTCCCAATTTCCAGGAGGATCTATATATGTTTTTCTTTGGGTTCACCTTGCTATTTGGCATCTTTAGGCTTGTGAACTATGAGAAGCCATTGATAATGGCACTGGGACCTGTTTTTACTGCATGTATTGGCTTTTTGGGATCCTAGTCCATTTTGATGCACACCTTCCTAGGTTGGGATGGAGGGGAGAGGGCCTTGAACTTCCCACAGGGCAGGGTACCCTGTCCTCTCTTAAAGATGGAGGGGAAGGGAGGAGGGTGGGGGAGGGAGTGGGAGGGGAGCGGGAGGAGGGGAGGAAGTATAAATATTTGAATGGAAAAATAAAAAAAAGAATATGATGTCAACAATTGAGTGTGGGTGGAGAAGGGGCACAGAAGTCCCTACTCCTCTCTGATGAGCTATTTGGTACTGATGGATTCAGGGAAAGGGGAATCATTGCTTTTCATTGTATACCTATTGGTGCCCTCACAAGGCTCCAACGATGTTGTAGTTTGCTAATCAACAAATGTTCACAGTTCAACAACATGGGTTATAAAAGCAACCCAAAAGCCCTGATTCTAGGAAAGGAACTGGTAGGTATGAGGAGTGGGGGTTGATAAGGATGTGAGGAGAGATAATAGAGGGTGTGGGGGAGAGAATATATTATGCGCATCTGTGAAATTACCAAATAATAAAATTAATAAATAAAAATATTTTACCTATTTTGGTTTATTTGTCATTCCATAGAAACACTGGATTGCATTTTAAAAACTGCTGGAAATTTTGTATGTTTTAAGTTTTATTTGAAACATAATTATACCATTTCCTCTCTTGGCTTTCATCCCTCCAACTTCTCCAATTAGTGTTACTTGTGTCTGTATGATTTTAGGATTGACCAATTGCTTTTAAATAATAAATTAGGGGCTCATCCCAGAGAAAGATTAATTCTTCTCGCAGCAATAATTAGTTGCCTGTAGTTCTTTGTCTATGGTGGCGGGGGCCTTGGTGAGATGTTCGCCCTGCAGTGATAAACCACGTTATTCTTAATATCTAAATTTGTGTGTTTTCTTTTTAGCTGTGTCAGCCTTTCTTGAGGTCTATTAATTCTATTGATCTTTCCAAAGTACCAGTTCTTCACTTTACTGATTTTGTTAGTTCTGTTTTATTTTGTGGACTTCTGGTCCTTAGTATTTCTTTTCTTCTGCTTGCTTTGGATTTAATTTTCTCTGTCTATATTCATGAAATGAGGGCTTACATTATTGATTTGAGACATTTCTCTTTTTAATATTTAGTGACATAAATCTCCATCTTAGGATTTGTTAAGATGTGCTCACAATTTTGGTATGTTATTTTTATATTTCAAAGCATTTTAATGCCCTTCAAGATTTCATCATTGACGCATTAATGATTTTGAAATGTGTTTTTTGTTTCTAAGTGCTTGGATAATTTCCTTTTATTTTTCTGTTACTTATTTTTTATTCTATTCTGGTTGAAAATTATATTTGGCATGGCATAAATTTGCTAAGGCTTATTTTATGGCTCAGGATATGGTCTATAGTGAAATGTTCCATAAACACTTGAAAAGTATGTATATTTATCCCTCTTTGAGTACATGTTCCTATATCTGTCTATTAGATTTTGTTGGGTAATTATGTTGCTTAATTTTAGAATATAACAGATTTTCTATGTATTTCTATGAATTGCTAAGGGCTGGATTTTGAACTATTCAGTTATGATTGTGGAGATATCTATTTCAATAACAACAAGTCTTTGTTTATCTTCACTTTTCTCGGCTCTGTTGTTGCATGTGCATTTAGATAGCTATTTCTTCATGATAATTAATTTATGTGGTGATCCTCTTTGTCTCTGGAAATTCTATTTGTAAAAAGTTTACCTTATCTGATATTATGATTCCTATCCTATTTTATAGCTGTTTCTGTAAAATACATATGTATATATATATGCATATATTTGTACATACACACATGTCCCTAAGTTTATTTTCAGCACATTTTTAACATTGTCCTTGAAGTGAATTTCTTAGAATTGGATCATAAGTTCATATTCTTAAATCCTTTCTTCTAATTTTAATGTTTTGTTCATATATTTAGATCATTTATTTTTGGTGCAATTATTGATATCTTAGAGTTTGATTTTCCCATTTTTGTTTTATTTATTCTGTATTTTTATACTTTTCTTCTAGCCTATGAATCACTTGAATACCTTTTATAATTCAATTTTGATTTAAATATGTCTTAGTATCTTTCTTTATATAGCATTTTAATGCATGCTTTTATTGTCAAATCATGCATACATAACTTATCAATCTATTGGTGCCACTGTTTTACCAGTTTGAACCATAGGGATCCTACATTCATGTTTTTATGTTTATTTTAAGTAAATACAACTGTTATAAATATTTTATCCGCATATACTTAGAGCCATATCAAATAGAGTTACAATTTGTTCTTAGACCCTAAAACATAATTTAGAAAACAGAAGAGAGTATTAATACATATTTAAATGTTTTTGTTTGCTATATATTCTTTTACTTTTTGATTTTCTTTCTAGAGAACTTCTTTTAAACATTCTTATCTTTTGTTCATTTGGTTTTGTTTTGGGGGGATTTATTGAGAAAGGGTCTCTGTAGGCAGAGTTTTTCTGTGTCCTGGCAGTTGTTCCCAAATAACCACAAGAGACTTAATACTAATAAATGCTCAGCTGATAGCTTAGGCTTGTCTCAGCCAGATCTTTCAACTTAAATTAACCCATTCCTATTAATCTATGTGCTGACCCGTGGCTCGATAACCTCATATATATACACACCTTGTTGCTTCTGTGTCTAGCATGTGACTCTCTGACTCTACCGTTTGCCTTCCCAGCATTCTCAGTTTGGATTTTCTGTCTAACCTTATTCTGTTCATCTATTGGACAGTTAGCTTGTTTATTAAACCAATCACAGTGAAAAATCCTCATAGCGTAGAAAGGGATTATTCCACAGCAGGTCTCATTATGTAGCTGTGACTAGCTTGGAACTCTGAATGTATACCAGGCTGGTCTTGAACTCTCAGAGATTTGCTTGCTTCTGTCTATTGAGTACAGAGATTGAAGGTCTGTGCTACGGTACTTGGCTCTCATAATCTATTCTTTTCTTTATCCTTCATCATTTATTTATTTTATATCTCATAAGCCATTGTTATGTAAGTCTAACAGTGACAAATTCTCTTGTAATTTTTCTTTTTAATCCAAGACTGTCTCAACCAACTAAATTCCTGAAAGACCTTTGTTTTCCATGCGGGATCATCGGCTAGTAATGTTCACATTTTAGCAGTTTTACATGTGCCACTTTGTTTGGGCATTTGTGGTTTCTAATAAGAAACCTGCAGTTTCTCAAATTGTCTCTATAAGGAAGGAATAACAGGTCCTTCAGTTCTTTCAACACCTTCTTTGACTTTAGTTTCAGAAGTTTTACTATGATATGTGTTGGTGAGGATTAGAGCTTGCGCTTTTTGGAGATTACTCAGTTTCTTCAATCTGTAAGTTTGTCTTTAGGGCTTTTAAGATATTTTAAATCATTATTATTTTTATAACATTTTTAGCTCTATCCTCTCTTTCTCTTCTCTTTCCAATAATTCAATTCAAACATCTAGATTTTTTGTTCTAGATTTTTCCAAGCCTATGGGGCTGCTTATTATTTGTCAGTGGGTTTTTATATTGTTCACATTAGTCAGTTTCTATTGTTCTATGTTATAGTTCATGAATCTTTACCTTTATCTAATTTAGTTTGTTGTTGAGCCTGTTGACTTAGTCCTTTATTTTAATAGATTGATTTTTTGTTCTTAAATTTCCATCTCATTTTCTTTATATGTTATATTTCTTTCCTGATACTTTCTATTGTTTTCCCAAGTCCATTTTTTCCCAAAAGTGTTCTCGAGTGTCTGATTATAATGACTATTGTTATAATTTAGGCAACTGATGGAAACAGAGGCAGAGACCCACATCTGAGCACTAGGCTGAGCTCCCAAAGTCCAACTGAAGAGTGGGAGGAGTGAGAATATGAGCAAATGGTCAAGGCCATGATGGGCACACCCACTGAAACAGTCTACCTGAGCTAATGGGAGCTCACCAACCCCAGCCAGACTGGGAAAGAACAAGCATAGGTCCAAACAAGTACCTTTGAATGTGGGTGACAGTTGTATGGCTGGGGCAGACTATGGGGTCACTGTCAGTAGCACCAGGATTTATCCCTACTGTTTGTACTGGCTTTTTGGGAAACCATTCTCTTTTTGATGGATACCTTGCTCAGCCTAGGGAGCAAGGAGGGTCTTGAACATTCTCCAAAGCAATGTGCCTTACCCACTCTGAGGAGTGGATAGGGGGTAGTGGAGGGAATGGGAGGAGGGGATGTGATTGGTATGTAAAAGGAAAAAAGATAGTTTGTTTTCTTTTTAAAAAGAAAAGAAATTATAAAAAAGAAATGAAGAAACAAAATAAAATAAAAAAAAGTCTTCAAAGGCTCATGTATTAAAGCTGTGGTCTATAATGCAGCAATTAAGTGAGGCTTTGGATAAATTACTAGATTACAAGAGATCTAATGTCTTCATGAATTAATTCAGTGATGGGTTGCTGATAGCTTCATACTTTGGTGACCTTTTGCTTTAGCCGATGTCTTTGGGAAGTGTATGCTGAACATCTCCCTCTATTCCCTATCTGCCATAAGAACGTCCTTCTCTGCCACCGTCCCATCACTATCGCATTCTGCCTCTCTGTGGGAATAACAGAATAAAGCCAGTAGAGCATAAACTGAAACTTTAAACCTGTAAGTCAAAATGAAACTTTCCTCTTTTTAAATTGTTTCAGGCATTTTATCACAGTGATAGGAAGTTAACACAATTGTCAACAACCTCTCAGAGTTTCTAAACTCTGTGTCATCTCATCATTGTCATTTATTGACTGTTTTTGATCGTTCAATTGGATATATTCCTGGTCCCTGGTATAAACAGAACTTGGACATATTCTCTAATATGTTGTGAAACTTTGAATTTTATTTAAATATTTTGTTTTACCTGACTTTTAAAACAATATTCTGTCAATTAAAGTAGGATATCAGGTTGAGCTAAAAAATCTATCTCTCCTTATCCTTTGCTGATACCTAAGTGGGAGGATCTTCATTACTCTTGTACAACAGGAGGATTTTTAGCTCCATCCTTGGCCTCTATTGATAACTCTGTGGGTGGGAAGGACAGGGATGCTTTATTGCTGCTCACATGTTGTCTTCTCTTCCACCACCCTAGTGGGAAGGAGAGAGGGGTATCTTATTACTGCTATGTGGAACCTTAGTCTCTTCTGATGATGATTTCTAATGGGAGGACTTCATTGTCCCCTTGGCAAGGATGAAGTCCAAACTTCATACATGGACTTTTCTCACACTCCAAATGTGTATTTGAGGATTGTT
Source organism: Ondatra zibethicus (assembly GCA_004026605.1). NCBI lineage: Eukaryota > Metazoa > Chordata > Mammalia > Rodentia > Cricetidae > Ondatra > Ondatra zibethicus. Next base: position 31,540 of record PVIU01018118.1, read on the forward strand.
CTTTATAGTGTCAGAAAAGTAAAAATCTATGCTTCCTACTTGGCTTTTATTGGCATGGGTAACAGAGAACAATAACATTTTTATGGGGTTTTTGGCTTAAGAGGAGTAGTGATTGTCCAAAATGTTGTTGCATGTTGAGGTTTTCTCTGCCATTTGGTTCCAGAGAGCAGGCTTTAATTGCTGCTTCCTTTTTACCTGAACCCAATCAGTGTTTCTGCATTGTCAGTTCTTTCTGAGGCTGGGTTTTATGAAACAAAGAGAAATCTCAAGAAGCTCACCGCTGTGTTGTTCCTCAGCCACAAAAATCTTTAATTGATCTTCCTTTTCTTCACTTTCAAAAGCCTGCCTATTATGCTTTACATATATTTCCAGGGATTTTCTTTGTGTTTAATGGAAAGAATAGAAGGAAATACAGTAGAAGCCATAGGTTATTTTTCTTTAATGAAAGTAAAATATTTATATACTTTGAAAAGCCACACTAACCACAAGAAAATACATAGTTGCTGTATGTTGCATTATGCACGTCCAGATTCTAGCTTTAGAAGAGACCATCCTCAATATTTTCAACTGTTTCCTCTGTTTTTGAGTCCTCTCTCTCTCTCTCTCTCTCTCTTTTCTGACAAGTATTTCCATGTTTCAGTTTAATCTGGCTGAGTTGGTTGTTTTGAGGGGATTAGTCAAAGGGACCAAATTCTATTCCCACAACTGAGAATTCCAAATTTTCCTTGGCTTCAGACTTGGCGGTGCTGCAGTAGCATCAGGAACAGTAGCGGTGACAGCAGCTACAGCCGCAGTAGCCTTGAACACAGGTGGATCCGTCAAGAAGGCCTTGGTTTTTTTCAGCAAGCGGGAAGGCAGACTCAGTCTCTACAGACAAAGGCAGGAACTGTTTGTATTGATGATAGAACGTGACTCTAAATCAGCAGTTGGGTAACCAATCTGCAGACAAACACTGGCAACACTGAGGACACTCTCCAGGAAGCCAGACTGCAGAGATTGCTTTGTGATGTCATGTACTTTATAGCTATAGATGCTTCCATTGTAAAAGACCTGCTGGATGATCAGCCTAAAGCAGAAAGGAGAGATGTTAAGCCTGTTTCGTACTGTGGCTTTGCTAGTTCCCACATTGTCTCCAGCTGCCCATCACTCAGAATTTCAGTGGTATCCCTGTAGTTTTCAGTGGTGATGCCTAAGGCCTTTAAGAACAGAATCTTAAGCTGGGCAGTAGTGGCGCACGCCTTTAATCCCAGTACTCAAAAGTCTAGAGGTAGGTGGATATCTGTGAGTTCGAGGCCAGCCTGGTCTATGTAGAGCTAGTTGCAGGTCAAGCTCCAAAGCTACAGAGAAACTCTGTCTCAGAAAACAAAACAAAGAAACGGAATCTTCTTGGGCCCGAGGCTGTTTATTTTCTGGGATGATAAAGTGACTTCACATGGGATGCCAGCATCAACATAGGTGCCAGTCAATCCTTATTGGCCAGTATGCCTCTGATCATAGTGAAGTCTTCTTTGGTGAACATAAAGCCTGCATTCTCCTTGAATATGAGGCAAAAGTTTCTCCAGAGCTGAGTTGTTTTCTAGATGTCTGCTGATGGCTTAAAGTATGATGCTGTTCTTGCCCATCAGCACCACAACCTCCCCTTGGAAGGACATGCTTGGAGCCCACATTGTCTGCTCCCACAATGAAGCACTTTGGATGATCATCCAAAAGTTGGAGGCTTTTAATGCAGTATTTGGACTTTAATAGCATCCTGTCTTTTGGGGGCATTGTGGCAATGTCAGATATTGCCACCCAGGGTTTAAAGGTGAGAGCGATAAGACAACAAAGGAGATCAAGGGGATACAAATTGAAAAGTAATAAACCAAACTCTCACTATTTGCAGATGATATGATAGTATACATAAGTGACCCCCACAATTCTATCAGGGAACTCCTATAGCTGATAAACACCTTTAGTCAAGTGGCTGTATACAAGATTAATTCAAAAACATTAGTAGCCCCTATATACAAACAATAAAGGGGCTGAGAAAGAAATCGGAGAAACATTACCCTTCACAATAGCCACAAATAACATAAAATATCTTGTGGCAACACTAATCAAAGAAGTGAAAGACCTCTACAAAAAGATTTTTAAGTCTTTTTTTTATTGAGCTCTACAGTTTTTTCTGCTCCCCTCCTTGCCTCTCTCCTCCCCACTTCAACCCTCCCCCAAGGTTCCCAAGCTCCCAATTTACTCAGGAGATCTTGTCTTTTTCTACTTCCCATGTAGATTAGATCTATGTAAGTCTCTCTTAGTGTCCTCATTGTTGTCTAAGTTCTCTGGGATTGTGGGTTGTTTAAGAAAGAAATTGGAGATGATATAAGAAAATGAAAAGATCTCCCATGCTCATGGATTGGCAGAATTAACATAGTAAAAATGACCATCTTACCAAAAGCAATCTACAGATTCAGTGTAATGCCCATCAAAATTCCAACACAATTCTTTCAGACCTCTAAAGAATAATATCAATTTCATATAAAAAACCCTCAGGATAACTAAAACAATCCTGCACAATAAAGGAACTTCCAGAGCTGTCATCATCCCTGATGGCAAACTCTACTATAGAGGTATAGCAATAAAAATTGCATGATATTGGCATAAAAATAGACAGGTGAATAAATGGAATTGAATTGAAACCTCTGATGTAAATCCACACACCTACAAATACCTAATTTTTGAGAAAGAAGCCAAATTATACAATGGTAAAAAGAAAACATCTTCAACAAATGGTGCCGGCGTAACTGGATATCAGCATGTAGAAGAATATAAATAGATTCATATCTATTGCTGTGCACAAAACTCAAGTCCAAGTGGATCAACATAAATCCAGTTATGTTGAACCTAATAGAAGAGAAAGTGGAAAGTAGCTTTGAACGCATTGGCATAGGAGACCACGTCCTTAATATAACCCCAGTAGCACAGACACTGAGAACAACAATTAATAAATGGGACCTCCTGAAACTGAAAAGCTTTTCCAAGGCTAAGGACACTGTCAATAAGACAAAATAGCAGTCTACAGAATGGGAAAGGATCTTCACCAACCCCACATCTGACAGAGGACTGATCTCCAAAATATACAAAGAACTCAAGAAACTAGATATCAAAATACCAAATAAGTCCAATTAAAAATGGGGTACAGATATAAATAGAGAATTCTCAATAGGAGAATCGCAGATGGCCAAAAGACACTTAAAGAATCATCTGGGTAATTCAAATCAAAATGACTCTGAGATACCATCTTACACCTGTCAGAATGGCTAAGATCAAAAACACTAATGACAGGCTATGTTGGAGTGGATGTGGAGTAAGGGGAACACTCCTCCACTGCTGGTGGGAGTGCAAACTTGTGCAGTCACTTTTGAAGTCAGTATGGCAGTTTCTCAGAAAATTGGTAATCAATCTACCTCAAGATGCAGCACTACCACTCTTGGTTGTATACCCAAAGGATGCTCAATCATAGCACAAGAACACTTGCTCAACCATGTTCATAGCAGATTTATTTGTAATAACCAAAACCTGGAAACAACCTAGATCCCACTCAACTAAAGAATGTTTAAAGAAAATGTGGTACATTTACACAATGGAATATTACTCAGCTGTAAATCAGTGATATCATGAAATTTGCAGGCAAATGGATGGAACTAGAAAGAAATCATCCTGAGTGAGGTAACCTAGACTCAAAAAGACAAATATGAAATTTACTCACTCATAAGTAGATATTATATGTCAAGTAAAGGATAACCAGGCTACAATCCACAGCCCCAGAGAGGCTAGGTGACAAGAAGGGTTGGTCCAAAGAGAGACACATGGATTTCTCTGGGAAGAAGTAGAAGAGATCTTCTGGGTAAACTGGTGGGTGGAGATGGGAGCATGAGAGATTTGATAGGGTGGGTTGGGGGCAGGATGGAGGGGAAGAGTAATAAAAGAGATGTCTTGATGGGGGTGCATTTTGGGATTAGGGAGAAACTTGGTGCTAGGGAACCTCTCATGAAGTCACAAGGATGATTCCAGCTAAGACTCCTAACACTAGTGGAGAGGATACCTAAACTGGCCTTCTCCTGTAATCAGTTTGATGACTATCCTAATTGTCATCAGAGAGTCTTCATCCAGTAACTGATGGAAGCAGATGCAGGGATTCACAACCTAGCGCTGGATTGAACTCCAGGAGTCCTCCCGAAGGGAGAAGGGATTGTATGAGTCAGGGGGTCAAAGACATGAGAACAGAAGGCATGGAGACAAGTTTACCTAGGCTTGTGGAAGCTCATGGACTCTGGACCAACAGATAGGGAGACTGCATGGGATTCACCAAGGCCCTCTTCATGAGTGAGACAGTTGTGTAGCTTGGTATATTTGTGGGGATCCTAGAAGTGGGACCAGGATCTGTCCCTGGTACATTAGCTGACTCATTGAAACCTGTTCCCTATGCTGGGTTGCCTTACCCAGCCTTGATGAAGGGGGAGGAGCTTGGTCCTGCCTCAAGTTGATATGCCATGCTTTGTTGACTCCCATGGGAGGCCTGCCCCTTTCTGAATGGAGGTGGAGGAGTGGATGGAGGAGAGAGGGGAGGCAGGAGAGGGAATGGGAGGAGAGAAGAGCAGGGGAATTGCAGTTGAGATACAAAATAAATGACAAAATTAATTAACAAATAAAAAAGAGAGAAAAGGTGATGTCACTCTAGGGAAGATGCCTAGAAAGAGAAACTATTCCCCTGTCTGTAAATAACTGTTCAACTTCATTATTTCCTTAGCCTGCTATGGAGGGGCCACTCTGGGAGTCTCTTCTGTCATTAGTATTTTTATCTATCCACCAACTCACCTACATACTTATTTAAGATGATCAAATGCAGTGGGATGATAGTAATTAGAAAATCTAAGTGAATGAGTATTCCTCTACGTATATGAGTGTTTTTAATTTGTATTTCTCTTATTATATATGCTTAAAATTTTCAAAATAAAAGCCTTTAATGAATACTATTTCATACTATTTTGTTTCTGATTTCTTTCAATGTAATACTCTTTTTTCTTTCTTTATGAAAGCTTTTATAATCTCTCTTTTATTCTGTGATGATTTGAGGTTTTATTGCTGTACTTACTATGTTAGACATTCTGTGGTCTTGTTTAATAAATAGTCATGACCTAAATGTCCAAGAAACTATTTTATAGTGTTTATTATTCTATTTTTCTATTTTAAAACTAGCAATACTTTAGATATTATGCCTCTTGTATTTATAGTACATAGTTAATATTTTCTGTTTTTTAAATGTTCATTACTTTTATTCTATTTTGGATAATGTTTTACTTTAAATTCCAACATTGTTTTTAATTGGAATTTCACTGAGTTTTTTTTTTGTTAGCATAAGTTTGTAATAATTTAATTCTCTTACATTTCAAATTCAATGAAATTTATTGTTTTTTACTTTTTATTCTTTTTGTAACATTTTATATTTGTTTTATCAGTCTGATACTATTTTATACCTCGTAATATTTTCTTTATTAATTGATTTTTGTAAAGTTTCTTTCACTTTAAATTTTCTTATATTCAAGAACTTTCTTCAGTGATCTAGTGATTATGGTTTCCCGTTTCATGGGCAGAATCCTAAATTTATGCTTTCCATATACAAGCACAGTATGCAGTTCAGAGGCATTCATTGTAGAATGTTCAAGTGGTCCACTGTGGACCCCAAACGTTATGTGGGAATCTTTTCAAGCCATATTTATCAGGAAACTTATTTTCAATTTCGTTCTCTCTTTTTTTGTTTGTTTTTAGACAGGGTTTCTTTGTGTAACATTGGCTATCCTGGAACTCGTTCTGTAGAGCAGGCCAGCCTGAATTCACAGAAATCCACTTGCTTCTGCCTCTTGAGTGCTGGAATTAAAAGGTGTGCCCTACCACTGCCTGGCTTTAATTCCATTTTTTTTTGTTTCTGAATGGCAATAATCTGGTTGCAAGGCTTTTTGCTCAGAATGTAGAGGAATTGTTGTACATTAGTATTCAGAGATTCACCAAGTAGTGTTTGGCTTTCTAATTCATACTCATTTGTCATCTCACTTACTTTCCCTCATTTTGAAGAAATTCCAGTGTTTTGAGCCAATGAGTAAGATGCAGCTTCTGGCTTATTAAGTAGGTCTTGGCTAATGATTTTCTGTGATTACAAGTTGCATCTGTATATGTGAGAGTAAACTTTGAATATTCATACATGCATTTCCAATTCATTTCTCATTTGATTTTGCCCCCTACCCTCTGCCAACAATAATGCCTTCAAGTTCTAAGCTTATCGAGTGTGTTTTCACGAAAATTCTCAGTGCACATTTTAAGTTATGAGCTTCTTCACTCTGCCAAATTAGTTACTACTTTTTCATTTACTTTCCGTATCCTAAAAACATTCTTTTGCCAGGTGATATCTAATCTCTTGCTATAATTGGCTTTGTTTATTTTTTCTAATATGATAAGGAAATATATATGCTTAAAACATATATGTTCTTACTGCTTATGAAAATAGGGAGTGAAACTAAGGCCTCACACATGCTAGCTAAGAGCTCAAACACTGAGCTACATTTCTGCCTCTTATTTATTTGTTCATTCATTTTTATTTTGAGACAGCATCACTAAGTTCCCTCAGCAGTTGCCCTTGACCTCATTCTGTACCCTTGACAGGTCTTGATCTGTGATCTTCCTGCTTCAGTCTCCCACGTAGCTAGGATTACAGGATTGCACTGTCTTTCACTGTAACAGATCTCAGGAATAAAACATCTTAAGCTTTAACATGTGTGTGAATCACCAAGATGATTACAGATTCAGATTCTGTTGTTCTGAGTGTTGCCTGAGATTTTGCAATTTACACTAAGATACCCAACAACCGAATGAGTAGCAATTATCTATAGCATCTTCTATGCAGAAATCCCTTTGATAGTCCATTCATTTGCCTCATTTAGGTGAAAGATTACATTTGTCTTGTTGTTGTGGGATTTCTAGATGAAGAATATAACTTGAAAGACCATAAAGACAGGCTCATAATTGAAGGTATTAGCCATTCCTACCTATGGTTCCTAACACCTAGAATGTTTTCATATATATGTATATGTATACATATATAAAAAACATTTTCATAGACATATATTTATTTATATATAGTATGCATGTATTTTTCTTCATATGAACCATCTGCCCACAGAAATATGTTTTTAAAATGAAAAGTATAGCATAATACTGGTATTCAGATTTTTCTTCTGAAAAATAAACATGGTATATTATTGCAAAAATACCCAACTAGTGGTTATGTAACTTTACTATGGTGACAATAGTTACTAAAATTTATACAGGGTCAAATTTTTATAGATCTACATGCAAAAAAGTACAAGCAAAACCTGGTGAGCTTTTACTTTTGCTGAAGATGCCGCACATGTTGGTCTGAGGACATAGAGAAATCAATCTGGAATAGACTAGAAGGTTCCCATATGCTGGCCAGAGGTGCTATGAAGGCTTCTGGGGGAGAACTGTCATTAACAATCTTACTCAGATATAGACCTTTGTACATCAAAACTGACTTACCAGGCAAGATGCAACAAACCTGACAGCTCACTGGCACAATGGTAGTAATTCTTTTATGGGCATAACTAACTGTCTGCTACAGTAAAGCTGTTCAGAAACCGATGACTGGGGAGGTCATAGGCCATAGTGGGGAAGCTATTATTGTTGTCTTGCTAAATAGACTTGTGCCCATCCAATTGCCTTCTAACCATGTTTATATCCTCAGATTAGTGCTATTATAAACTGTAGTCAAAGAAATCTCTTTTTCAGTGGTCAGCACTGACTGCAGAGACTCATAACTGGCCAAAATTCTGAGAATAAATGACAGGAGACTGTTTAGCTAAATATGACATCTACATCACCCTATCTATGGCTTAAGGAATATCTAGAAAAAGATACAGAAAAAAATGTAAGAAACAAGGAAAGACAACAGTGTGTCATGCTGCCAGACATGTTGTAGCTGCTTGATCTCATGGTAGCTATATATAGACCTTCACAAGATCTACACAAGAGTAGAACTGCCAACACTCTATCATAGAGCGAGGGGGGAACTTTTAAAGCTTTCCCTTTCCCTGAGGGTTTGTAGACAGTTAATGGTTGATGGAGCAGCGGAAGACAGTTATCAAGTGGTCCAGCCACTGGTAAACTGCTTGCTTATACTACTAGAAACAATAGTTCACCTCATGTTACTAACCATAATGAAACTCATTGGTACACACACACACACACACACACACACACACACACACACACACG